>BMAV01003132.1:520977-579608 GCA_019973955.1 Trichonephila inaurata madagascariensis
TGTGCTTCTTTAAGCCTTTTTAAGAATAATTACCATTCCTTTAAACACAAACAATTCATGATGCCCCAAAATATCGAACTGTGCATCTTTGAATCTTCGATGGCATTCAACTTCATTTACCCTTACGGCCGTTCGGATCTTCCTCCAACATTAGTCTGTTTTTTCCACTTCCTCTAAGATGCGCTTTTTTTGAAAAACGCGTACTGGAGAAATGGCCTCTCTTTCCTTCCTTTTTTTTCTTGTCAGAAACGTGGGCTTAGTATAATTGTTGTTATTTAACCCAAATAAAATAATCAGCAGAATAAGTCATAAATAATAACTAATCATATTTAATATATAATTAGCAATGAAATATAAAACTTTTTTAAAAATATGTTTACATAATACACAGATTGTTGTTGTCACTTGATATCTTATTCGCATTTAAATTTTGAAAGCCTGAAACTGAAGCCATTTCATAACTAAAAATGTATTAATTCTTATGAAATATTTTTCTTAATCTTTATCATTCAGTCTAATGTTGTAATTTATTAATAAAAGAAACAACTATTTTACACACGTTTGTAACTTTTAAAATGGTGCAAAATCCATATGGACGCGCTAAGCGCTTTCATAACGGCGAAAGGATTAAAAAATTAAACAGGGGGTGGGGGACAAGAGTTAAACAAGATATTGGTAGGCACTATAAGATATTGAAAATTAAATAAATCACTAAGGTTTGAATGCTTTCCATCATTTCTATTCAACTGATTGATTTGATTTACTGCAGCATTTTTTTGTACTCTTTAACCGATTGGAACAGGATCTTAAGATGCTCTACTGTTTCTTTTTTTTCCCCTTCATCAGAGCTATTTTCCCTCTTGGCATTCCGGAAGAATTCTCCTTCGTATCGACTTTTCGTAAACGAAACAATCGCAAAGACCGTTGGAGTCTGATTAGAATCAACGATCTCTCCGGCCAGACTCAGTTCGCAGTCGTCATAGACCCTCGAAAGCAAGAGGTCGAAATGTTCACCCTGGACCTGAGTGGACGAGTGCAGGTAGCTCGGTTTCCCGATCTAAAGGTAAGTTTTCTTTCAATCTCTCATTTTCTTGCATAGCTCAAAATAAAAATAAAAAATGCTCGTTTTATTAAAATTAGTGCCATTTTTTTTCATCTAATGAGCAAAATACTTAGTTCATTGTTCCCTATTCTGAAATACCCCACATATTCATAATCAGTAAGTGTGTTTGCTATAGTTATTATAAATTCATAAAAATAATCTTGAAGTTTTTCAGATACACTTTATGTAAATCTTTCAGACCCTTTTTTAAGTATCCTACTTTAGCCTATGATATAAAATTGAGTTCAATGTACAAGAAATTGTTGGTATCAGCGATTGGTAATCGTTCGAATGTAATCGAATACATGTATAGATAACAATAAATCTCCGCAACGAAAGAGTCTTTGTAACGCATAAAAGCATATAACTGAAACTATTTTTAAAAATAAAAAATTAGATATACTCAGTAATTACTCTGAATTCCGAAATTTTAACCAGCTCTTAAATGTAATTTGATTTTTAGATTTTAAATTGAAAATTGAAAAGAACAAAAAAAAAATGAACATTTGGTTCCATATTACAATAACGTCATCAAATTGTTGAACATTTAAAAGTAACTTTTTTCCATATTAGAAAACTTGAAACTGCACCCATACAAAAGTAAAAATAAAGTTTAAATTCAAAACGTGAATAATTTTTCGTATCGAATTGCACCAGGAACATTTCTGGTAATTCTTGAATAAATTTTTAGTGAGCAAACAACATCTTTTTTTAAAAAACAGGAAGCACAACTTCGCCCCCCCCCCCCGCCTTAAAATAATACGATCAACTCTAAATTTTTGCATTCAGGTTTCTCCACATCAGATTTGCAAAAAGTAAATTTTCTATTTCTGAAGAGTAAATGTTGTATGAAACAGGTAACAGTAAGGGATGGTTTATCTTTTCTTTTTGTCGACGTTGTAGTTCCCTGGAATTAATGAATTAGTGAGTGAAAAAATTAACGTCGCACTATTCAGCTACCCGAGGGCTTTTGGTGACGGAACTCGTCCTTTCGAACCATGGTCAAGTGACGAGAATGACTTCTGAGCTGGCACCCCCTCTCCTAACTACCTCAACACACCAACGGGAGGACGTTTGAGCTCTTGACAGATTTAATGGGGGGGGGGGGGCCTTCAGTGGTACTAGGCGCGAACTCAGGCACGCCGGCCAAGAGTCTGTCACCTTGACCGCTAGGCTACCGAGTCCTGTAGTTCCCTGGAAACACAACCAATGAAGCAGTTTCGACATTGCCGAAGATCTTATAACCAATTGGTCGACTTGGAATGTGTTCACATAATCGCGTTGCGTAAAGCTCGATAAGGTACGCGTTAGAATCGAGCAATAGGCCGTCATCTGCATCAAATGTCTTGGCAGGCATGCCATGAGTTCGAGCCCAGTACCACTAAAGACCCGCCGTGTAGGGCAGCGATGCACGTTAAATCTGTCGAGAGCTGAAACGTCCTCCCGTTGGTGTGGTGTGGGTTAGGAGAGGGGTGTGCCAGCTCAGGTGTCGTCCACGTCACTTGACCATGGTTCAAAATGACCTCGCCAAAAGCCCTCGTGGGCGACGTTAATATTCACTCACTCGCACCATATGTCTATGACTGTGCATTGATATTAACAACAATAGTCGCTGCATGCAGCTCATCGGCGGAATGAAGGGTCTAGAAGGCTGAGGAGCACGAATGCGTGGCAAAATTGTGTGACACGCTCGATTTACCCCCAATGACTTCATTGCCCGCTATTCAATGTGCTACAGCCTTTTTCATGTGGCCACGGTAGTCTAGTGGTCAAGGTAATGGACTCGTGGCTGGCGTGTCATGAGTTCACGCCAAGTACCGCTGAAGACCCACCGCGTAGGGTGCGATGCACGTTAAATGTGTCGAGAGCTCAAACGTCCTCCCGTTGGTGTGGTGTGGTAATATGGAGGGGGGTGACAGCTCAGGTGTCGTCCTCGTCACTTGACCATGGTTCAAAATTACAAAGGTCCGTCGCCGAAATCTCTCGAGTAGCTGAACAGTGCGACGTTAATATTCAATTACTCCCTCGCGGCCTTTTTCATACCACCCGTGGTATCTTAAATCTCACTGTCGCAACCGAGATACGCTTCTAATGACCTTTAAGATGTTCACTTTTAACTGCACATTAGCAAAGTTACTTAGAGTGATGAAGTAATTAATCAAAAAGTTGCCAGTAAATTTGCATCGCATAGTGTTTAGTGATATAAATCCCACTTTACTCTAAGAAATAACAATTATTAGATCCTTGTGTGTGGATAGTTTAAAACAATTGATCTCTAACAGATCTTGTTTTAATGAGGCAAACAACCATTATTCTTACTTTGATGGTGTGAAATGATATCCCTTACTATAGCACATCGTCTCTAGTTATCCTAAGAACAATAAAATGTTCATAACATCCTGCGGCCGGTTACGTTACCATTTGTTATCTTGGGGACATTTTTAATAGAGTTATGTCAGGCCCCATACAATTGGAATATCTCTGGATAACTTCTGAGCTGTTGATACTTTTCTTTGAACGCCAAATCTTCGAGAATCAAACCTATATGGGACATCTTAGGCCACCAGATTCCCGCATTCCAGAATATCATGGATTTGGAGCAACGTGTCAATGATAGATTTTAACATTCACTGTGTGATTACTAACCTTTGATAGGTCTTACGGATAAAAACAAAAACTTTTTTTCATAGGGATTCAGGCTTTATTTTCTTTTTTGAAAAAGTATTTACATCTCATAAAGAACTCTCCTATGTCCTCTTTTCATAAAATATATATTCCTCTACAAATATATATATATATATAAACTTGGGATCTTTTAAACCATGTAGTATTTTCTTTGTTTTAGCCTCCTGGGCTTAAAAAAAACTCTCGAATTTATTTTGAAAAACAGTTTTTAATTGAAAATTTAATCTTCATTGAAAAATTAATTTAATTTACCTTTATTTAGTCAAAAAAGGAATTGAATAAAAGAGAAGTAATCTTCAGTGTATTTTGCGGGGAAGTAGAAAATATTACCTGCTTTGATATCAGCGAACAGAAATTTGCATATAAACGCATATAGATATTAATTATTATCAGAAATGTCTAATCCTTGATAAAACAAAATTGTCGTATGTGTTTGTCATTGATAAAAAAAAATATATTGTTACTCGCAAAGAATTTCAATTAAGCGAGCTATAAAAACGCAAAAAGAATTAAAACGATTTGATAAAAATGTATTTCAAAGAAAAATGACCTTGTTTCGTAAAATTTAGTACTTTATTCAGTAAAATATTGTATTGTATTTAAAATTTTTATTTGTATTGTTTGTAATCAAAGAAAAGTTACAAAATAAAGTCTTGCTTAAAATATCCATAACCATTAAGAAATTATTACAAATTTGCTAATGGTAAATTTTTTGAAATGATATTCATAAGTGTTTTGTGCTTATAATGTAATTATTTAAAACACAATGAATTAAAGAAACGAGATATTTTAGTGAACCTTCATTATTAATTTGAACCTATATCCACTCAAAGTACTTTTTTATTTCATTAAAAGTTATGATTCAATTGACTCTGTAAACACTCTACATCCAATGCTCCAAAATATTTTTCCCTTTTCAAATTATATTTACCGATTATTTTTTTTTTTTTTGAAAATGCAATTAATTCGTTTTCGACAAGGCACTTAGGGAAAATTCGTTGAACGTAACGATTTTATTAGATGCTTCTTCCACTTAACAAAACAATTAAAGGGAGCTACCATAAGAGTCAAATATTTCTCTCTCTCTCTCTCTCTTTCCCTCTTTGCCTTTAGTAATGAATGAACTCTTAATCACTAGTGACTTCTAACGACTTTTTTCGAGAAAGAAGGATCTCTTTGCTACGTTGAAATGAAATGATGACCGTGACTCAGAACGTAAGTTTTGTACGGTTTTTGTGCTATGAGTGACCGGAATCAAAAGATTCCTAATGCATTTTGTAATTTTGGGGAAATCAAACGGTTTTTGTAAGTTGAGAGTTTAATATTTTAGAGCATGACAGTAGAAATATAAAAGAACAAGTCTTTTTTTAAGGCAGATAAAAACCGATAAATTAGTTTGACCCAATGGGTTTCAGAGAGGTTTTGGGAAGTAATCTCAGTTTTACAAACAATATAATACATGAATTGAGATCAATTAGGATTTCTTTTTAAAAACATTTTCAGATTAAAAGTATTTTAAAAGACCGGAGTTTTTAAATTTGTTTGGACAATGCAATAAAAAGAAAGGTCTACAGAGAAGCTTATTTTTAATATTCAATAAAAGCTGTTTTTTTTCCCAAAAGGAAATAATATTTTTTGAATACACATGTGTTTTTCGGAAATCTAATTCTTAAAATTTAGTACCCAAATGCTTAAAGTCTGCAATGTCTTTTAAAATACAAGCATTTTGTGTAGCTTTACGTTTCTATGATATGTACATCACATAGTACGTTGAACATAAATAGAAGCACAATTTTATACGAATTAGACAATGGAAGAGAAACAGTTTGAAAAATGCTAAAGTTTTCAAAATAAAAAACAAAAGTGTTCATAGATTTTATGAGGTTTTTAAATATTTGAGTGAAATTTCTGTAGTGCGAAACTTACATTCTCGCTATTGAGAGTAACTTTATTTCATTTCACGAAATCAAAAATATAAATACCTAATATATTTATCTATAATCAGTGCTGATGTCCTTAAGAACTACGATTCCTGTGTGTAAAAGCCTTTGTTCGGCTCATTTTTGAAACAATTCGATATACTAAATTTGCAATATTTTATTTATTTGATATATTTGAATACTTTTTTTAGAGTAAAAAGATTACAGAAAAAAGAGAAATAAATTTAAATCTATCAAAACATTTTTTCATCACTTACCTCCATGTTTTCGTATAAACCGTTTTTTGAAATAAGTTTTCGTTTTGAAGCACTTTGAATATAATAGTTTCTGCGTTCTCTCATGTGCTAGATGGAACCTTTTGAGAGAAAGAGAGATCATCTATTTTTTTTTCAAACACTTATATTTCTACGTTTTCTAGATATTGTTTAGATTTCTTCCTCTATAACTTAAAGTTGATACAATACTAAAAAATAACTCAATTCAATGCAGAATTTATATTAAATTGAATAACATTCTAATGATATAAATTAGAATGGCCCACAGTCAACAAATTAGAACAGAAATAATCCCGTGGAACAACAAATCAAACGAGAGAGAAAAAAATAATTTCCGTAGAATCGTCTCTTCCTTTTTTCAAAAAGAAAACATTCTGTTTATGTTTAAAAAAAAGGTACCAGGGCCGATCTTAGCAGGTGTGCAGCGCGTGCACTTCAAGAGAGCGACCTCAGGCCACTTATAATTCTTTCGACCAAGCAAAATTTTTTGTGAATTTCTCAAAAGAAAATTTATTATAAGTTGAATAAATATATTGAATTTCTTAATAGTTATTGAAAAATCAAAATAAGTCCGGATTTCTCGAAAGCATAACATAGTTCGAGAAAAATAAGAATGGATATCAAATTCTGAGGAACATTCCTTCTCATCAGGGCTTATCAAGGGGCCAGTATCAATGATACAGCCCCCCAGCTACAGGGGCCCCAGAAGTGTGGAAGCAAAAAGTCGTAAAATGCTATTAATAGTCATATTAAGAGTTCCTTTCTACGTTTATAAAATAGTATGTCACTGGCTTCAAACGATATAAATTTTCCGTGTGAATTCTGAATCTCAGGTCCTACTATAAAAAGGTTTAAAAGCTGGTAAAGTTACTCAAAACAATGAAAAAACAAAGAGTGTTATGTGGTCAGAAAGCAGGAAAAACTTCTCATTCAAAGTGGTTCGACAAAAAGATCGTTCGAAGTGAAATAAAGATAACACTTGGGATGGGAAAAATACAATCAGAATGTTATTTGCTTATAAACGAAAATACCCCCTTCGTTTGTCGATTGATTGACTGTAATAAACGTGGCACTAAGAAGCTACACGAAGGCTTGACGGAATTTTTTCAGAAGTGGTCCAGTGAAAGAGAATATTGCATTTTATTTATCCCGGTTCTCTTTTATTTCTGTAACAACCAAAAGACCGAATGTGCATTTAGTCAGCAAGGGATCTGCTTCCCGTTACGAGAAAGATCTGGCCCATAAGCGCCAAAAGTCTTCTGTCACCCTCCAAGTCTATAGTTAATTATTTTTAGCGAGTATTCATGAATTCTCAACGCTGGTCTCATGGGGGAAGGGGGAGGGGCGTTAAGGAAGAATTTCGACATATCGAACAAAAGTGATGAAAAGCACGATCAAAATGATATGCTCAAGGACGAATGAAAAGAATGGGGCAGAATGACCCTCAGGGAAAAAAAAAACCCTTTTCGAAGAAAACTGAGGAAATTTGGCGTCAGTTTGACTTCCGAACTAATTTCTTTTAGACAAGACAAAAATCGAAACAACAAAAACGGTTAAACAACAAAAAAAGGTAACTGTATTTTCACTTTCAGAATTCTCTTTTCGATTTTTAAGATTTAATGCTCATGTATTTTAACCATTGCGTAAGATAAAGTGAAAAAATTATTTTGTTGCATTTGTGCTATAACTAATTTATTTATTTTTCGTTTTACATATATAAAATAAATAACTGTCATCAGTTTCTTAGAATACTTTCATATTAATTAACATATTTAAGTGTATGTTTTCGTAGCTTGAATGTACCGTAATCTTCTTAAATCATTTTCAATTGGCATTGTTATTCAAATGAAATATAACATTATTTGCCTCTCGTATAAAAATAATTAATTTAGTCACTTATGAAAAACGGTAGTAGTTCATTTAAAATACAAAACATTAATGAGCCTTTAAGTACATTCTTTTATTATTTACCATACTTAAAAGGATCCTAACAATAGCGCGAAATTGAAATAAAACATAGTTATATTTATTTTGATGATTTTGTTTGTAATCATAACGTATTACGATAATTTTGTTTAGTAATAAATGAAACGATCTATAATTTCTAAATATTTAATTTAAATTGCTTCAAACTGTGAAAAGAATTTTCAAAGAAATAAAGTATGTTATGTTTACTTAAAGATACACACACATTTTTTGTTCTTTTTATTGAGGTAACATGTGAAATAAACGCATAATTTTTCTAATATACTCAAAGACTGCTAAGAGAACCATTATTTTGTAAGATTGAATTTGAAAAGCGCAAATTCTTTTTTCTTTTTGTATTTATTGCTATTTTAAGAGTGATTTGCACGATAACTTATTGATTAAGATTTTTTGCCCAGAGAATTTGAAAGAATATTTAATGCAAACTAATAATTATGTGTATAATTAATTATAAAAATACATAAAATCGTATAATTTCTTTAAAATATTGTATAGCATTCTGTATGCTTCTAATAAAGTTAATCAAAATTCATCTTTAACAATCTATAGCAATATTTAAAATCTTTAAAAAAGGCAACAATAAGAACGTCAGAACTATTGCAGAAATTTCTTACAAAAAACATTTAATGAAAGGTTTGTTTTTACAGAAGAATAATAAATGTTGAAAAATATAGGTAATATTTTTTTAGTTGCTCCTAGTAGTATAAAACTATTTAATTAAAGTGATAGCAAAATGAATTACAGAAACAAAAATATGATAAACACAATTTATAAAGTAAATAAGTGATTTTTTTCTCTCTCTCTCTCTCAAACAAAACAGAAATGAGAAAAATTATTCTATAAGTAGTAAGGTTGTATAATCTTGAGTATTTTTAATGTAATTAAGATACAAATTGAGTTAAAAAAATTTAGATTTCTTCAGTGATATTGTGGCCTTAGTCAAAAAGTTTTGAGTTATCTTAGAAATTTCAAATTATTCTAGAAAAAAATGTTTTATTGTTCTGTTTAGTCTCAAAGAATTACAATGTATGAAAAAACAAACAAACAAGTATAATAATAATATTAATATTTTATTTACTTATATTTAGAAACTTTAAGAGGAAACTACAAATTCAGAGTATTGTGATTGTGTTCCTAGTTTTTTTTTTTTTTAAAAAAACCTTAGAATTTTTGAAAGCTTACTTTTGGTGGAGATATTTTAATGATTTTGAATAAGTTATCTGGAAGCCAGGCTACGTTTTGTTCTAGAAATGAAACTAATATGTTTAAACAAACAATTAATTAAACAAAATATGTTTGTGTATTAAATCAGAAATTTCATAATTCAGTCAGAAAATTTGAAAAAAAAATTAAATGTAATTTTTTGAGAGTTTGATAAAAAAAAATTAAAAAGCTTAAGATTATTATTTTAATTTTCTAAATATTTCATGGAAAAAATTTAGTTTGCAATAATAAATAGAAAACTTTAAAAAGTTTTAAAATTTAGATTCGATTAAAAAAGAATTTAGTTATTTTTTAATCCAAAATTTATAACTTTATTTTCAAGCATTCACAGAAATTCCTTCCACACTGCTACAGATAAATAAATTATATAACTCGGAATCGGAAATCGTCTCTCGGGAAGACCCGAGGCTTTGTGCAAGCATCAAAGTTGCAAAAGAAATGGTCTCGACTTTCCCTGATGTAGAGATACTTTTAAAAATATTTTTAACTATACCGATATAGAATGCATCAGGTCAGAGATCTTTCTCAGTTTTAAATATTCCGTTTTGGACTTTATTGCCATTAGTACTTACATAATGTTGTTAAGCAAAAATATCTTTAACTTACGGATAAAATAAAATATTAAATTACAGTAATTTTCATTTTAATGAGTAAGGTTTTTCAAGGATATTTCCGTCTATATCAGGCAATATAGACCAAAATAAGACGAGCGCAGTTATGTGAAATCTAGAGAGAATTTAGATGATACTCACTAACGAATTTTGTAAAAAATGTCAAAATTTATTGTAATAACTGTTTTTTATTCTGTCAAGCATTTTTAGAATTTTCATTAAGAGGACCATAATTTTTTTATCCGTCTATGTAACAAATGACTAACATACAGAAAAACGGTGAATAGAGTCAACGTATTCTTTACAGAGGCCGCAGCAACCGAATAGTTATGGTCATGAACTCGTGAATGTTCATGAATCTGTTGGGCCGTGGGTTCAAGTCCTAGGGGCACTTTTGACGAAACAAATTATACGTCAAAAAGCAAAAAGATACAAGCATAACATTTTACAGAAATCCGATACATTCATCTAAATTTCTTACCCATTGAAATGTGTGCGTCACTAATAAACAAATTAGATGATATCACTCGTAAACAGTTTTAATAAAGCATGCCACGGAAACGCTCCAACATCAGATATCGCACTCTCATTAAAGTTAAGAGATGAATTCGTGAAATGTTATTATTCTTTAAGGTTGAAGAGGCGTAACGTGACTTCCGCAAAAATCCCAATTAACTATATTTTAAAAAAAACACGACTCTTTCTTATAAGTGATGATTCAGTACTTTTAATTGCGAACTTAACCTTGTGACTCATCCGTTACTTAAGTATTTAAACGGGGAAAAAATATTAACGTTGTTTATTATATCAGCTTCTGACATAAACAATATGATGCAATAGAAAATTCCTGAAATTTTTTAACATAAACTTGAAAAAGTTTTTCAGAATGAAGTAAGTTTTATGAGTCTTAGTTTGTGAAAAGTATATGATTTTTTCTTAAATGCCAATTGTTTCAGTTTGATGATAAGGACTGGCACAAGATCGACCTGAGCGTGCGCCGAGACAGAGTGACACTCTACTTAGACTGCGAATTAATAGGAACTCAACCTCTAGATGTTCGAAGACCCATCGACGTCAATGGAGATATCACCATCGCCAAGTTTGAAGATTCCAAACCCGTGCAGGTGATGTATTCTCATATCATTATTTTATTCTCGCCATTTATTGAAAGGAACCATTTTTTCTCTAATTACTGTTAAGATTAATAGTAGCCGAATGGTCATTTTCGCTAACTATGTTTAAGTCGAGTTCTGGTGCCATTTAAGACCCACTATGTGGACTAGTTCATGTATATTAAACCTATTGAGGCTTTAAGTCCTCGCATTGGCGTGGAGGGGAAGTTTGTGGAATTAAGTCGTTAAGTGGTTCGGAATTAAGAGATCTTTCACCATTATCCCTCATGCTGCTTCTTAACGCAACGTGTTAATAAGCAAATAATTTAAGCAAAGTCAATATTCCAATTGCATTTGCGATGTGATCATTATTTCTCCTATTGAGAAACATTAACTGAAATAGTGACTTCCATTCAGGACAGTAATTATTCATAGGGCTGGTAAGATTAAAGTTTTGAAGTTTGTCAGTTTTCTTTCACTGAATGTATACATAGGGTTAACTTGGCAAATATGGGCACATTTAAGCAAATACTCATGTACTCATGATGGTTTTGAGTACTGCGGCTTTGACAATGCTCAAGCGTCATGGTGATTGTGTGATTTGTTTGTGTTGCGCGGTTCAAACAGAAGAGCAACCATACCATTTCTAATGTAAGTACAACTACCTGATACTTTAAATTGGGGTGACTGTTAAAGTTTGGTTACCTTACTTACGATTTAATACGCAAAATTTTAATAACTTTTACATAAAACCTAAAGATGTCTGTACTCTTATGTGAGTGTAGTATACTTTGGCGGGAGTGGGTGGTTTTGTACTTTCTCCCTTCGACAACAGTAATGCCAACTATTGAATAATGTCACTAGAGCAAATATAGGCAGTACCAAAATTTGATGAAGTAACGCTTTTCAACCCTACTCCTGGACAATCCTTTCATCTTATATATATATATATATATATATATATATATATAGTCTTTTAAGTTCATCTTCCTTCCACAAACCTCTTCCTTATAATAACTTAGGCCAAATTACAGCGGCTCATGGCTCATTCTTGGTCATTACTGAATTCTCACAGTCAGCAGCGTTATTTCTGGAGGAGCAATTACAACACTGAAAACAACCTTCGGAAATCGCTGAAGACGTAAGAATGTTGCAAGAGAGCTAGCAAGTGCAAAAGGTTTAGCTTCTATGAAGAAGAGAGTTGCCAGTGGAGGTCGTAGAGAAGGTGCAGAGGCAAAAAGCAGAGCAACTGCAAATTTGACCAAACACAATGCATCCTGCATTCATCCTGTTTGTAGTGCTAACTCTTATGATGAATATCAAGGACAAGAATGGGTGCGATGTTATGGCTCTAATTCATCCTGGTTCCATGAGGAATATGTCCAGTTAGAGGGTGACTCCTTTTATTGTAATGAGTGTAACGTATAATACAAGAGAAAGAGATGTTGTTTTTCTTTAAGTTTATAATAATTTGTGTTAATTTAATTGTTTATCTGATTTTCAACATTTAATTATTTTTAATTTATAGATAAAAACTTGAATATTTTGAATGACACAATTTGTTCAATAACAAAGATTTCAATTTACATTTTATCATTTGCCAAACATGTCATTTGGGTAAAAAAGCATTTTTGTTGGGAAAAGGTAAATGTAGAGATGACAGTTTCTCTTATCTTTTTTATAATGCAACCTACCCATATTTTTGACAATTGTGCCCATATTACCTGAAGCTTTAGTCAAATATGGCTAATTGCAGAATTCGTTCTGGAGCTTCTTTATACACACGGCAACAAGAGTTGGTTCATTCATACACTATTAGAAAGTCCACACTATCTTGTTTGAAATATCAATTTCGGAAAAAAGGAAAGTGTTTTAGGGCAGTAAATTTTCAAATAAGTGTTTTGGTGCCCATATTTGCCAAATTTACCCTATTCATAAAAGTATTAGAAAGTAATAGGGGTCTGATATATCTTGAAGCTTATGAGCTTCTGCCAATGATCATCATAATGTTCTATTTGCAATGTAACTTTCGGAAACAAATGCATATTACCATCGCAGAAATTTCATTCATTATCTTTATTGAATACCTGAAGTGTTATCATCCTTTCTGATAACTGAATATTTAATAAATTCGAATTGATCTCATAACCATAGCTTGAAATCGATTTTATTATCGGAAGATGGGAATTTGAAAATATCTCATTTTCATTTAATACTTTTCAGGAACCTTCACAATGATAATTTATTATCTTTTAAGAGCATTTTAGAAATATGATACTCGATTCTTATTTTTGATAGTATCAGTGCATACATATGCATGTTTCGAAAACATGTATTCCTAACTTGAAGCAAGAACAGCAGCATTGTTGTGTGAGCTAGGAAATTTAATTGAGTATGGAAGTATATATATATATTTGCAAGAAATATTGTTATTAAATAACTTTATGAAATAATAACAAGTGTGGTGTACAGATATGCTTATATGTTCACCAGCTTATGTGTCAGACATATTAAACAAACACGGTTGTGCAGAAAGCGAAATTAATTCTTTCTCTTTTGTAATAAAAATATTATCAAACATGCATATGAATGCAATTTTAGCATATGTATGTACGGGTTATGAATCTAACTATATCACATTATAAGTGAAGCCCATAAAACAAAGAATGTAAAGAAATTGAATAAAAAAGCAATAGAGTGCTAAAATTCTTTTTATAAAACCTTTACATCTTTAATAATCATGCAAAAGGAATTCGGTATTGAAACTATAAGGAATTATCTTGTACCCTGTTCTTTCGTGCGACATCTATGGTACGTATATTTCAATTTGTGTATTTAGAATAAATATGATTCTCTCTTCATACTCCACAGCCTTTTTGATTTACAATTACTTCCTATAGACTCAATTTCATGGTAAGTAAAACTAAAAAAATATTTATTATATGGTTCATTCTGTGGTATGGTTTTTGCTTTCTTTCTATGGTAAGTTTCAAATACGAAGTGCATTTCTCCAAATTATCAAAAATATTTCCTTTCGAATTCGAAATGAACAATTTCTTTGATTCTTCATCGAAATTAATTTATGAATCCTATCTTTTGTTCTTTATGGTGGCTCCCCCAAACTGATATAAATAGCTGTAATCTATATATATTTGCTTGGAAGTAATAGTTTTCTATTAATGATTCTTTCAAGTTTTGTGCACTATAGATATATATATATCTCTGACCCAAATTCTACCTGATATGATACCTAATGGTATAAAATTCTTGTCGCTTTGTTAGAATAAGAAAATTTTCTTCGACTGTATACATATCCTTAAGGCCCAAAGGTCGAGTGGTAGCGTTTCGCTCTTCCACAGGTCCAGGTTCTATTCCCGGGCTGAGCAAGGTCGACTCAGTCTTTCATCCCTACAGCATGGGGTCGATAAATGAGTACCAAGCTTGCTTAGGGACTTAAACACTGGGGGGTCTCGCTTCAGACTGACCACCTGATCGAGACATTTGCTCATGCATCTCAGCGCCCGATGATCACGTATACTGGGATGGGCACAGTAAACCCTGGCCGTCATGGGCTGTTGCGCTACTGAATTCTGTATACATATAGTATAAAATAAGTTGGATGCAAAAGGTTAAGAAAATGTAACAATTTAAAATTTACCAGCTATTATATATTGATAAACTATTTATTTTTCTTAAATTTCTCAAGTCTGAACGAATGTAAAACTCTTTAAAACTAAATATATTTAGATAATTTCTTTTCATAAATTCATGGTTTTCAAATATAATCAATGATTAGTTGTATGAATGAAAAGTATTTTGAATTAATACTTAAAAATATGCATACCTTTTGCTAAAACTCTTTGCGAATTTATTTAATAACGTAACTCTTGCTTCTAAAATTGCAGTGTTTGTACAAAATTAATGGAATAAAAAGTTTTTAAAACTATATATACATAGTTAACCTTTTTAAAAAATGAAATACTAAAAAATATCGTTCAAGTATTTTCATTTTTTTTAAAGATATAATTATAGACGCAATTTATTTTCGAACGGGAGAAAATTATTTCAAAATCTCATCGTTTGAATTCTTAAATAAACCTCCCACACTATCTTGAAACTTGCTATCATTATCGTCCTAAATCTTCTAAAGCAGTTATCAAAGAACGATACAATTACGAGTTAGCTCGAAACAGTAATGGCTTCAAACTCAACGTTCGGTGCCGTTACAACCATCAATTCAGCGTTGATGACTGCAATGGCTCACAAATACTTTAGTTCCGGTAGTTTATTTTATTATTATCCTTTTTTTGTTTGTTTGTTTATTTATTTTATTATTTTTTTAAATCTTTTTGGTCAAAAAAGAAAAAAAGAAAAGAAAACATAGTCAGGAAAGATTTACTATTAGTTTAATGTTTTCTTTCTTACATCATGTTTTCAAATTTATCTTCTCTAATGCCTTTAAAAACTTTCTGTTTCTTACGTCATAGTTCTCGTCTATTGCATGTCCTTAAATATAAGTGTGTAGTTATTACATTATATAAGTTCTATTATAGGATCAATTTTTAATAATTTTTATGGAATTGCATATTGAGGGAAAAGATGTGTGTAATATGTCTTCTATTAAAGTAGTAGCCACTGTGTGTAGCCTATGATCAGGGTTGATTAAATTTTAAAAAGTCTACTTTTACGTAGTAAATTTATGTTTGTCGTCACTGAGTTATTAAATAATGACTGAGTTTTATTTATTTTTTTAAATTTACAATAAGATTTTATAGGATATATTTCTATATACAAATATTTGCCATTAAATGTAACTCTAGACTACTTTAATTCACAAATAGTTAAATTCTATCAACATTTTATTCAAATTAGGTATCATTTCAGACTATTTTAATTTTAATTAGAAGGAGTTAATATTGGCGTAATAAAATTAAAACACAAAACTATTAATTTATAAAAATGTTGTACATAAAATTGCCCTTATTTCTAGATCCAAAACTGTGTTTAGTTAATTCAATGTTTTGTTATAAGAAAAGAATTATTATTAAGAATTATGAGTTAAAACTTATATATTTAGATATGTTGTTTTGTATCAAAGAACCTTTTATTTAATGTCCATTAGCTTTTATACTGAAAATTAGGCTTAGTTTGTATTATAATTTTAGAATGCTATATTCTAGTTTTTGGAGGTTTTTTTCTCTTTAAATTTCAAATTCAATTCAAAAATTGCTCCTAAAATTGGCAATTTAACCTTTGCAAACCTTATTTGTGCTTTTACTAATTTACTGTTATTTATTATCTAAAAGGAATAAAAATGTCGTGGGTAAACTTGTGACGGGCTCATCGCGATTTCTACTAAAACTCCTTTTGGGTTTCTTTGGGGCCAGAAGGGCAATTCTTTCCAACCAACTCAAGACGTGAAACGTGAAATACGCAAATTAGAGATCTTATAAATAGTAGAAATTTAGCGTACGCAGGGTGGCTATGGGAAGGGAATATACGAGGTCTATGATTACAAGTGTTAAAACTTAAGTGAGAGGAAATCCCGCATCCAAGATTATTATATCTGTGCCTGTGCGTTCAAGTTAAAGGTGGATACCATTCCACACGTGTTAAAGCGACGTCAGTTAGGATTCAAGCGAATTGCTGCGTACTCAAGATAGAGCGGTAAGAATATTTATTTAAACTACTAGGAACAGTGTGTTTATTGAGATTAGGATTAGCCGGTAAAGTTAAACATAGTGGTCAGTGACGCGATTATTTGGTAATGCGTATTGTGTGTCTCTTCGCCTCAGATTCACTTGGTTTGAATATTAATACTATAATTGTGTATATTGTTTAAGCTAATATCTTAATAAAGAGATATTAAGATTATGGCAACGTCTGGTTTTTTATTCACTCCCACATCTCTAGGTCGCGAGGATAATATAGAAGTAGGGCAAACCCCACGGGCTCTTGCCTTACAAACTATTAAAAGTCAAATATTAGTAAATGAGGTAATATAGGTTTTTGATAATTGTATTCACACAATACAGTAAAACTTCTATAGAATAACTGTAAAGAATATTTTCATTTGCTTAACAGTTGAAATCCCTCGAACTTTGTTGATTGAAATGAACTGCACAAGCTTCCCACGATCTTGACATGACCTTATTTTTCTCAAAGAAATTATTTTTTTCTAGAAACTATTTTAACCAATCTCTGGTATGATACCACTGTCCAATACATAAAGAATCAAGTAACTAAATAAATGACCTCCTCATTTATAGTGAAGTAATATGTCATGGTATGTGTGATAGTGCCTTTAAAAATTAAACCAGTGTGTAAAATTCATTGCTGAAGGGCTGTTGCTTAATATGACACACTAATAAATCACCAAGAAATAAAAATATGTGTAGATATAAAAATAATCTAAACTACAGTGGGAAACTACAACTAAAACAATTCTGTATTCAAGAGAAAAAAAATAGAGAAAGCTATTCAAGACATTTTAGAGATTACTGCCTTTTTTAATCTGCATCCAAACTTATCCACTTATTCTCTTCTCATCCGCAAAATGGCGTAAGAATTTTTTTCCACAATTGATATATTATAACGTTCCTTCAATTTTTTTCTAATCTACTCTGCCGGTCATTAAAATATCAGTGTTATAAAAGAAGCATTAACGGACCTAAAAATTGAAAGATACTTGGAGCATAAATAGGACATGAAGAATATTTGGCAGTGAAAAAATGGATGCAAAAACAAAAGGAGTAAAAAAATCATACTTTTAAATTTTACATACTGAAAAATTTAGAAAATATATTTGCGCAATTTACCTTAAAACCTAAAGAAATCATTGGAATATAACTCTGTTTTTACTTGAATAGTGAACTACCTAAAAGAAATCGGTACGTTCCTAAAGAGACTGATATGGAGTGAACTGTAATATCAATAATAATCCAACCAAATCCAATCCAGAAGTATACTAGTTGTTTGCACATGAATTGTGTGGATACTAAGAAGCTCATCTTATTCTCATGTGTGTGTGAGATGCACATTGTTATGAATAATGAAATCTAATAATAATAAAAGTTAAAGACTGTTCACTCTACAGTAATTATCGTAAAATTTTAAATTATATTAATCAGGTGGGATAAAAAATGTAAACTAAAGTACCAAAACTCATGGGATTGCAATATACAAATATACAGATGGCATTAATATAATGTAAGAAGTGTTTAAACGGGCAGAGTGCTTTGTCCAGATTTTCATTTGTACTTGAGCGATTCATGCGAAAAGTTTTTTTGACTGGATTATGGCTGTATGATGGGCAATCACAAAATGCCGGTTGTAGCTAGAAGCATTTCGAAGAATGTCAACACTCCTCACTCCACAGTATCAAGAGCGTGCCGAGAATTTCAAACATTAGCTCCAACCAAGGTCAACGCCGTCTACTTAAAGTCTGGGACGTCTGCATAGAGTAAGGGTTACTCGAGATAAGCAATAACAGCGAAATCAGAATGGGATGGACGACAACCGTGAGGACAGTACACAGTGAAACTCGGTGTCAATGGGATATAACAGCAGAAGACAGACTCGTGTGTCTTTACTAAAAACCATTGCAGGACATTTCTGCTAGACTCATATATATATATCTGTTGAAACCTAGATGACTGAAAAATGTCATGAAATACCATGGAGCATGATTCCGGTGGGTGAAAACTGACAGTAGAGTTCGAGTGAGGCCATTGACCCAAGCTTTCAACAAAGAACTGAGCAAATTGCAGAGTACCCACAATGTGATCATCAGGTTAAACAGAGCCAATTATTGACTAGAAATAATTATGTTCAGCTACTTGGAGACCATTTGCATCTATTCATTGATTTCATATACCCAAACAAAGAGGGATTTTTTGGGATAACAATGCGCCATATCACCGGGAAAAATTATTTACGATTCATCTGAGGAACATTCTGAACAATTCCAACGAATGATTTAACAACTTATATCGCTAGACATGAATTCCATCGAATACATGACGCTAAAGATCCGCCGCGTAGAGGAGCCACTGCACGTAAATCTGTCAATGCTCAAACGTCCTCCCGTTAGTGTGGTGTGGAAGTTAGGAAGGGGGATGCCAGCTCAGGTGTTGCCCTCGTCACTTTATCATGATTCAAAATTAGGGTCCATCACCAACAACATAGGTGAAGCTTCATAGTTAATTTTACTTTAATTTACTTTTCATTGAATACATACATGTATGATGATTAAAAATCCTTTCATGAAGAGAATCCGGTAACAATTGTGGAGAGACTGAATGTTTCTTCAGGAAACTTTGAGTAAATGGCAAGTCGACCGTGCCATAGGATGTCCCACACAGTATAAGGAAGAACGTTTGGCATTTCAGCGTATATGATAAAATATAATATTAAATGAAAAACTACTTTGTATACATTTGGTATTTTATTTATATTAAAAGAATTTATAGTTTTTAATTGTCAAGATGTTGCGTTATTATTTTTGACATCTTATAAACAAAATTGAAACTATAACAAATCCTGAAAATGGAATTGAAGAAAATATAGCAACTGAATTAATTTTAATGAAATGTCTCTGAGAAATATTTTTATTAAACTAAAATCAAACAAAAAGTTATTTCAACTTTCAAAGGTTGGAACTTACCAACCTTACCTCTAACTTACTATTTCTTATGTGGAATGGCGTGCGGTATATTTTGGTATTTGTAGCAGATACTTTTATGACGCGATTTCAACTAATCTCATTTACATGTTTTTTTCAAACTGAGCTTTACAGCAAATATTGAAAAATCAGAATTGGGTCAAGTGAATAGAATTGTTAAATGTGCTCCTATTTTTTTTCCTTTACAGATGGAACTACAATGGATGATTATGACTTGCGACCCAACAAGATCCCAGAGAGAAACCTGTATCGAATTGCCAGTAAGAGTTCTAAAATTATGCTCTTCTTTAAGTTTTATCGAATTTTAAAAATTGATATTTACATCTTTGTTGTTATGGTAGGAATTTCTAAGTCAGTATTACTAGAAGTAATATTACAGCAAACTTGTCTACATTATTTAATGACAGTGATTAGCTTCGATGATATTATTCTTGGTAATTTTAGAGGTGTTTCGTAGAAAACAATTCCATCCTTTAGCCAATTGTTTGATATAACTGATATAAGTATGTTTATCAAAATTCGTCACGTTTCAATCATTTTACTAAAAAGAACGCTGAGAAAATTCGAAAATGAGTTAGGATAAACAAAAAAACTGACTAAAACGTCCTTTGTCCAAATGTAACTTTCTAATTCAAACGTAGAAATAATCTTATTTGGAATTATAATATTTCCTTTGCTTTTAAAAAACTGTATACGCTAATGTAACTCTTTTTCTATATATAATTTTGTTTTTTATATGTATTTAGAACGAAATACTCTTAAAATTTCTATATTTGTTGCGGTCCCTCCTACTCATGCTTCCACATAAATCTGTCTCACTAACGATTTATATTCTATTTAGTATAGTGGCGTTCGTTTGCGGAGTTGTCTTACTTCAACGAGCCAATTGGGCTGGACGGGGAAAAAAACCGAGTTAGAGAGAAGAAAACTCACAGATTGTTGGAGTTATACAACTTTTACAGAAATATTGAACGTTTTATAATGAGTTCACATCTACAAATAGAATTCAAACTTCTCTACACATGCTTAACATTGAACGGTGCATTTATGTGAGAGCAATTTCCTCAAATAACATTGTGGCTTAAGAACTAAGTTAGCTCAAAAATTACCGATATAAGAAAGTCTTTTTTGATTGCTCTAAATAGATATCATGTCGGAAGAAAATATTCCAACAATGGTTTCTTTTAAACAATATTTTTGTTAACATACAAAACTCTTACTTGAAAGAAGTCATCTATAAATTTCTCAAATGCACCCTTTAGCTGAAATAGTCATTGAAAATATTAACGCACAATGAACAAATATATCAATGAACAAACTACACGAGGATAGTTTTTGAAATCACATACGAAAACAGTGGCACGAAAAAGAAATGATGTGATCATCTATGTTTTAAAATGCTAGGAATCTCGTTGCTATTTATGTTAAAAATGGATTTTTTCTCTACATAGTAATTAAAAGCAATCCGTGTCTTTATTGATTAAACAAGACAAACCTCCCTTCAGATGATAACTCACGTTACCTTTTATTTGAAGAAAATTATGCTTCTTTGTATGGTGCTTTTCAACTGGAATATATTTACATGCCTAGTACAAAGAAGTACTGACTAGGTGATGATTCTCCAACTGAAAATGAAAATCTCCGTATTGTGCTAATCGCTCATTTTAACTAACTATCAGCTATCTATTTCCACACCTCTCTTTTTCACTCACTTTCATGTTTTAGAACTAATTTTCATAATCTGTTTCCACTTTAAAGGGGTAGCAGTTCAACTCTAAGAGTAAAACTTTATGGAACTTTATCACATATTAGTTTGAAGAGGGGATACAGCGTTGGTGTAGTTTGGAAGTTTGGTGCCTACTCTGGTTACGTTCTTGTCACTCTCTTGACTGGGGTTCGCCGATACTTTTCATTGTTTTAAGATGCTACTTTAATAAACAATCAATCAGTAAGACAAGTAGAATTGTTGATGAAATATTTGTAAAAATCTGTCATGACGAGAGCTAACTAAAAATTAGCTTTGCATATTTTATAAATTTGGGTTCCAATTTTTTTTAATACATTTTTCATTCAATTTGCATTTTCACTCATCTTACCTTGAATATTTTAAAAAACACCCTTTTCTGTGAAGAAAAAAAAGAGAAGACTGAAAGCCCACATAAATATTCCCACCAACTCGCGCGAAGGACAGTTTGAGTTTTAAGTGACAAATGAATTCATAGTTAAAAATAAGTTACAAGGTTTATGTTAAGAAAAAAAATTGCTCTTCTGACTTGTTTCTCACTTATTTAAAATTATTTATAACGAATATACTCTTAATTGGGTCTACTGTGTAATGTTAAAAAGCATTATTTATCTGTTGACTTTGTAATTCGAAACAATTATAATTTGAAAAAAAAAACCTTATTTAGTTATGTTAATTAATTGTATTTTTTACTTGTTCCAGGCAAAAAAACGAAACACTACCGTCTGTGAAGTTTGTCCTGCTGGTCCACCTGGAAGAAATGGCAGCCAGGTAAATATATCTCGTCAATCGCATTTTTAAGAATTTTTGGTGAAAATAATTATTTAGCGCTCCTTAAATCTCATTCATTGATCCCTTCTAAGTAGCTGTAGGTTATAATTGATCTCTGACCCGATCTCGAGTTCTATGAGTGTTTATGAATTTCCTAAATAGAACATAAAACGCGGAGCACCAAGAAGGACGCCTTGCGGTAGAGATTCACTTTTTGGAGCTAATAATTATCCATCTGAAAGCATTGCAATGGATGGTGCATAAGGCATTCTTATCTTAACTTCCATGCAAATGGGGCTCCATCGGCCTACGTGGACTGTTCAGATCAATTCATGAATATCACCATTTGAAACAAGACCACGTGCAAGTCAACTAAAGGAAAAAATGAAGGACTTTAATTTACAATTAAATAATTTTTATTTAGTGCTTGAGTAACGAAATAAAATTAAATGTATAGAAGTGGTAAAAAAACTGATTGTATATGGAACTTCTGTGTATTCTCAGGGTCCTCCGGGGCTTCCAGGAGAACGCGGTCCTCAGGGATGGCCAGGAATTCCAGGAGCTCGTGGAGAACCAGGCTCTCCAGGACTTCAAGTAAGTTTATTTAATAATAACAATAAATCTTTTCAATAATTTTTAATAACAATATATTACCAAGTATAATCTATGGAATCAGGTATTTTCGTTAAAAATTTAAAAAAGTAACCTATATAATTTTTCTTACGAAAAAAATATAAGCGTGCTTATCTTTAACCTATTCAGAAAAAAGGAAAAAGAAAAGTCTTAAAAAGCTTTAATACTTCAAATGGAGAGTTTACAATTAAACAATGTCAATAAAACAAAATTCTATGCAAAAATCTGCTTTTATTTACTTAGAAGTCACAATTGTTCCTTTCGTTTTTAAAATATTTCAGAAAGCTAAGAAAAAACTAATCAAAACATTTAAAACCGTATAATGCATTATTAGATCTATTTTTATAGTCAACTCAGTTAACTATTTTCTTCTTTAGGGTAAAATAGGTCCAACTGGTCCCCCTGGTAGTGTCGGTCCGTCCGGTCCTCAAGTAAGATATTTCATTGCTCAAAAGCTAAATTTGAAATGAATTTTAAATGATGCTATCTCCTGAAATGGAAAAAATATTTTTCTTCCCTACAAAATGCAGATCTGTAATTTATGCTTATTTCCTTTTTAGGGCGCAACTGGTCCTAAAGGAGAAATTGGATTCCCCGGAGCTCCAGGAAATCCTGTGAGTTTTTAGTAAGCATCATTTGTTAAATAAAAGCCTATTCTTAGCCTAAAGACTAAACTGAAAGGCTAAATTTTGAATCGATTGTTAAAAAAATTAATTAAAAAATTTGAAAAAATTAAAAGAAAACGTGATTTGACACGCAAAGTTACGTAACCGTATTTGCTCGGAGAAACTTTGGCATGATATTTAAATAGCTAAAACTTTTCATTTTAAATAATTTATCAATAAGGGTTTTAAATAATCTTGGGAAATAAATATTTCAGACAAATAAAAATAATGGTTTTAAGCCGTAACAATTTTAAAAAGTAAACAAATTATTTTCAATAAATTAAACTTGTATTCACTGGAACTGATTCCATCTTTATTCCTGTTTAATAATCTTATTAACATTCGAACATTAATTGTACTTGCTTAACCTCAAAATAATATTTTTAGATTTGGACTGGCTCTTAACTCTTGATTGCTTTTTATAGGGAACAATGGATTACAAATAAAGCTAGTTGTTAGAACTTATTCCGCATACGAGTAGATGTTTTTATCAACTTTTTTTTCATTTGAAGAAACAAATTTCCATTATCATCCCAAGTTTTCGGATTTAAAGTAGACATTTTGGATAAAATCATTTTCAAGTAGTGTGCTTAATTAAAGCTCCCGTCAACCAGGCATTTTAAAATTTGAAAGATAATGTTGAGATCTTGTGCAATTTTTGCTTTGTATACTATATTGATTTAATTGTAGTAAAGTGTATCAGAAAGAGCAAACACTAATTACTGTAACAAAAAATTCATTTTTCCTCCTTTAATAAAAAATTATGAAATTAAAAAAGTAAAATTGTATTTTTACTCCTTTTTAAAACATTTTGTTGAAGATTCTAAAGCGCAAATCCTTATGATGAACTAACAAATATGTTGATAAATCAGAAAAGAAATTCTCTTTATTATTATTTTTTTTTTTACTCTTTTAAATGTTACATTCAATCAATGGAATAGTCTAGATTGGAAAAATAAAACTCCTTACGATTAACACTATGCTAACGAATTTAAAATGGCGTTTCTTATCATGTAGTTTTTCATATGTATTGAAACACGTCGGCTTTTGATGAATAGAAAGGCGGAAACACTGGTTCAGAAACCTCTTAGAACCAAAAAAACATTTCAGCGTTTGTCCAGCACAAGTATTTACAAAATTCTGTATTACTTTACAAGTTGAAAAACATGAAAAGATACACTTAGTAAGAGAAGTTTGCATTTTTATACAGGAAAATCAACGAAAGAAACTTACGTAAGATATATACTTGTACAAAAAACTGTATGGCGTTGATTGATTTTGAAAAGAAAAAAGAAGTTGGAAAAAAAAGACTAAAAAGAGATGAAACTTTGAAAATGTACTTTTAAAGTACAATTTTCAAATATAATATTTATATACTTTTAAAAAGTAATAGTGTAGTCATAGTTTAAATTAAAAAAGTCGTTAAATGCAAAATGAAACCATTTTTATTTACTTCTCACTGAAGGTCTTAATAAATAAACAGATGTAAGAAAATCAGAAAAAAATGGTATTTAACAAGATTTTATCTGACAAATTGAATTAAGAGGAAACTTACACCCTTGAACACACACAGGGATCAAGCGAAGGTGTAACTATCGGCTATTTCAAAGGTCTCACTTAAGTTTTAAAATTATATAAAAATGTCTCTTTATCTGAGAGATAGATAGCAAAGCACTCTTTTTACGTTCACCTTTGATTCCTTTAACGCATTAAAAATGTATTAAAAACAATGATTGAAAACATTGAGACCTTAACCCGTGCCTTCAATGAATAGAACTTTGCATAAGTAATTTGAAAAACGTAGATTAACATATGTGAAGGCCATTTAATTACCATTAAAAAATAATGAATTTTTTTTTAAATTTCTTATTCCTTTACAACTTATTTTTTGCTACCTATTCCTTATTTTTTATATTTAATGAGATATGAATCTATATGTCGTTGTATTTTCATGGACAAATATATGTTTTATATTTTTAATTAAAATTAGATTAGAAGTGGGACGCGCGCGTCTCTGTTATTCACTAACTAATATCTTCAATAAAAGCGTGAAGATTTAAAATAACTATTTAATACATATTTATTGAGTTCTATCTATTCGAAAATTTATTTTTTCAGGCAAAAGAAAAAAAATCCATCAATTAGTACATTTCCAATCAATTCGAGTATGAACACATGATGAACGAATATATGAAAAGAATTTTTTTCTTTCTTTCTTTTCACTCAACTGCTTAAAATCCATTCTACACAAAGCAGATGTCATCTCCTAAAGATTTATAAAGTTCCCACTAAAGATGAGAACTTCTACTCAACTCAAAAAACAGGATGACGGAAAAAGAGAACGTTGATGAATATCAAGAAGACAAAGGACTGCGACCCTGAAACGGTTGCGCTTTAGCTTCTTGTCAATTGGCGAATTATAACTTTCCCACACCATTCGAGAAAAAGTGTTATTGTTTTCCAACATCAATTTCGAAATTATGATAAATTCCAATTTTTATGGTTTTCTTTTATTATTTAAACCACAAATAACTTCAATTGTATTGTCCTTGGTTAACTTAAATTTCAACTGCATAATCTATGTTTTCGAGGCTCTTATATCACATTTTATTTGTACTGTAACATATTGTAAGCTCTTAAACCCATTTTTTTAATTTTATTTTCTAATTTAAAAATAATCTTAAAAAATTTATAGGTGACATAAGACTCGAGAACTATATCTTTTTTATTTTTGTTAAACCATCGAAAAACTTAGTATGAATAGGTTTTAATATGAGTTCATTTTAATACAATATTTATTTTTAAAAAAATGTTTATAAATTTTTGAGTTATTTAAATTTCTTACCGATTTTTTACATATACTGTCGAACCTCTATTTAACAAAGTCGCTCAATCCCGAAAAAAAGTTCGTTGTATGGAAAATTCGTTGTGTAGAGGTTCATCCTTCAATTTACTTTATAAACCACATAAAACAAATTTTAAATTCACAAACTCTATATATTAAAATAAAGTAATTATTCACACCTTTTTGTAAATTATTACCTATTTATTTTATATATCTTACCCATAAAAAAACTGCATTGAAAACAAGAAAAAGAATGTCGAGAAAAACATTGTATTTTCAACATTCAGAAAATAATTGAATACTAAAATTAATGAATTTTAAGGACATTTTCTAATTTAAAGCATGCAAGTAATTTTAAACATGCATTATTTTATAACTAGAAATTCTAAACATGCGTCCTTAAATTTAATTCCTCATAAAATCTGTTAATTTTGTTTCAGCTTTTTTGTTTGAAAAAAGGCTTTGTTTTAACAGACTCCTAGCATCTCTGCAACGCATAAAAATCTCTCCAGACGTATTTTTTTGTATCTTTTCTTAAATTTTTCTAGCCATCAATTGTTACCTTGAAATTAGTCGTGTCTCAATAAATAGATAATAATAACCATAAAATGTGTAGACCTTCGCTATTTGGGGAGCTTTCTATATTACGAAAGATATAGAGATCGGAACATTTTTATCTTGCATTGTGTGTATCCAGTTCAAAACTGCCTCTTCGACATCTTCATAGACACATTAAACGTTTTGAACAAGAATTCGATAAATCATAACTCTGTAGCTTATCTCGATTTTTTTTATAATAGTTGATAAGCTGTTTGAGGGAATATCAAATTTTAAAGCAATATCCTTTTTCTTGACGTCTTTATCCCCTTCCTGAAGAATTAAATTTTTTTCTTTGATGCTCAAGCACTTACATTTTGACATTTTCGAGCTACAAGAAACGGAGTTACCAGTACAACTGATCAACACTACAAATGAACGGAGACTGGTTCAAGGACACGAGGCAACTCCACTGAGGGTGAAAGGGTATATCGAAGATGTTTCTAATGAACTGGACAATGGGAGTTACAGGTTGCACTTCTTGGATGAGTGGATCCAGAATGCTATTGATCTCAGCGAGTTTTGCTCCTAATAAAACCAGTTCAAGATTTATGACCACCATAAAATATGCTAAGAGAACTTGAAAAGTCCGGAAAGACTTTAAAAATAGGGAGGGGAAAAAATTGAATCACAAGGAAAAAAGTTCGTTATATAGAAAATGCACTTCGCTATTAGAAGGTTATTTTACGAAGAAAATCGTGAAATGTTCTTAGTTCCAGGAAAAAGTTCGCTATATGAAAAGATTCGGATTATAGAGTTTCGTAATATGGAGGTTCGACTGTATTTTAATTGCTACTTGGAATTTAAAATAATGTTTTCACAAAGTTTTTAATTCCATTTAAACATAAAACAATGAATTCAATACGTGGTTTTTAACTGAGTTACCCAAAAATGAAGAAGAAATTTGAATTTTACAGCAGAATTTATTTTATTTTATTTATTTTGAGAATATGTACCAAATACATTGTTATTTGGGAAGGCTTTTATTAAATATCAAAATAATTAAAAAAAATCCATAGGTAATTATTTAAATTCTGCAGAGAGAGAGTAAAAAATAAAATTTTTAACTTTTGTGATTTTCATAGATACACGAATTGAAAGGAGAAAATTAAATAGCATTGACAAAAAAGCTATTCAGTCTACTTACATAAAGGAGAAAAAAAGTTCTGCTATTTCAATAATATCAAAAATAAATGGGATCTTTCAGTGTTTTACTCCTGTTGAATCACTTTAAAACCAAAACGCGCGCGGGAATACTTAGCTAAATAAAAAGAAATAATGAGAAGCTTCATTAGTTAATTGTTAAATTGAATTACGTGACTGAAATAGTACCCTTACAGAAAATATTGATTTTTCATGTAATTTTAGGTTGCTATAGCTCTCGCTGATGTAACATAAGACTATTATATACGGTTCACACACACACACACACAAAACGTATATTGTATTCAGTAGATCACTGAAAGCTTCTAGCACATAAAACTGAAATAAAACTATTATCACCTTATTAAACCTTAGATAAATTATTCACATTTCAATGTTTTTCTTCTACAAGAAAGTCAGTTTTCTTTTTTATTTTTTATAAGCCCAATTTTATCCACTATGTTTAAATATAGTTGTTTAAATCAAATTGGTTTGGATAATAATGAAAAAACCGAATTATTTGTGTTAATATATATAGAAACCATTTAAAACTTGTATTCAGTACTTGTACCTGAAGTGTTCTTTCTATAATAGAATGACATTAATTCAAACCATGTTGACTCCTCTTTATGATAAAATTGTTGCTATTTAATGTTATATCATAACATGAAATGCAATAAAAAGGCTCACCTTAAAGTGGAATATAATAAGATAAAATTTCCAACTTTAACAATTTCCACTTTTTTCGAAGGAAATCTTGAGCTCCAACAGAGATAATCCACTATTTCATCATGACACTCCCTTGTTGAAAAAGTACTTTTACTGATTCTTTTTTATTTTAGAGCGTTGAGTGAGCTGTTTACGATGGCTCGAATTTAAAAATTTTGAAATTGACAATTAGTCTATTCTCAAACTCTGATGTCAGTTGAACTTTTTTTGTCAGATTTGATGAAAATATAAAACTGTGGGTGGCATTGAGTTCTATCAGAAATATTCATGAAGTAAATTCTACTTGAAATTCTTTTTTTTCTCTCCCATGTTTGTGTATAATTAATCTTTCTCATCTCACTTAGGGAGCGAAAGGGGACAAGGGCGACCATGGAGAAACTGGACAACCGGTAAGATTACTATTTACTCATTAGTCACGCTTCCAGATATTCTCTTAAGGGCTCATTATGAGGAAAACTATTTTTTTTTTCATGAGCATAGATTAAGGTTTTAGGATCTAGTTGACAAGGAAAGAAAAAGGTTGTGTTTCATTTTTATTTTCTCATACTTAGGGGCCTTCTCAAATGACTAAGGATGTTTAATAGTTTGTAAAAACACCTAAACAGATGTGTCAAGTCTTTAAAAAATGGCACAAAAAAGTGCAAAAAATATGCATGGTTGCGGCTAATAAAATTCTAAACATTGTCATTAAAAAAGTGATATTCAAAACCTGTGTTTGTATCAGAGAGGCTGCATGCATATTCATCCAAGGTCTCGAAAGAAAATCTACCCACACAAAAACAGTAGAGAAAAGCAGTTCCTCTGTAACGATGAAACAACCGCTTTTCTTTTCAGGAGTAATGTTTTCATTGGCCCTTCTATCGAGTCTCGAACCCATTCTCAAAATTTTTACTGTGTCAACGATTTGAAATGTATATTTAAGTTAAATTCTGAGCTATTATTCTGAGGTGTGAGAAATAAAATGTGCATTACGTATCGTAGATATCTTTGGTAAGAATTAAGGATATTTTTCGATAGACAATGGAAGCTTTTAGAAAAGGCTTCAGAAATATTCCAAAGTTAATAGAAGCCTTAGGTGTTTTCCTTTTCCTAAATCTACTAACGTACGTTAATCATGAATAGGAATACACTGTGAGAATAGAACTCAGCAAATTTAGCGATATGTTTTAGTACTGAAGAGTGTTTATCAAAACATTTAAAAATAACATATCTTTACTTAGAACACAAAAGTCTATTAAGGGCCGTCCACATACTCATGCTTTATCAGATTTAATTGCCCCTCATTTGCGAAGAACGTCTTGTATGCGGAAGCCTTTGCAGTGGACGGGAATAAACGCCGGCATCAAACTAAAAAGCGTGGCTTGAGCAATTTTTCAAAGTTTTAGGTTATGAAAACAGGTTGGTACAGAGAAAAGTATCAGCCTGTTACCAGAGATTACAAAAACACTGAATCAAACGTTTGTAATTATTCTAAGCAATTCATTTCCGAGTATGTATAAATCCTGGCATGGTCTTTGCAAAATGAAAAATAAAGACTATTTTGATCGTAATAAGAAAAATATTTTTTATATGAAAATAGTGGAAAAAAGTTAAGTATGCAAAAAAGTTATCATTTTAGCTCAATTTTTAATTCAAATTCCTTTAAACACTTCTTACAAATAAAAACATAGTTATAAATCTCTGTATGATTTTCCAGTAGCTAAAAATCTTAACATAAAACTCAATATTTCATGAAGAGATATTAATTTCTGCACATTTTGAACTCAACGTTCCCTAGTTCAAGTCATCAATTGTAATAATTGATTATAAGCATTTTCGTCCATTCTCTTTAAATGATGCCAGTCAATAGAATTTTCTCATAAGTCTCATTAAATTAATATACAAAGGAATATTACTTCTAAGTGGACGGTACATCATCCGATTTGATATTTATAATCAAAAAAACAAAAAAGAGAGAGAGAGAGAGTTCATTAGACGGTGGAATGGACTGACATTTCTACGCTCCTCTGTGCATCGTACGGCATATTTCTGAAACTGATGAACAAAATATTTTGTGCAAACTATATAATACCACATAATGGTATGATGGTCTTTTTTGAGATAAAAATTTAGTTTTACTGTGAAATATTCGTGTCTTCCCAGACAGACATTTTTCGACTCTACTTTGATCTTTTATTTCAAAAAGAAAATTCGTTTCGTTTCAAATAATTTAAAAGTGTTGAGTTCTATAATAAATGCCATTTAATGATTTTTCCACATATATGTACTATGGTATGATTTGAATGCTTTACTTTCGAAATCACAGAAAAAGTTCTTTTTTACGAGTTGATTAAAATAATATATTCTTGAAGTAATTGTAATGGGAATTTTAATTTTTTATTGAATAAAATACGCATAAAGAAAACGAAACAAATGTCACTCCTGAAGCGCGATTTTTAATTCATGGGCGGCAAAATGTTATTCTGTTAATCAGTCATCTATGTTTATATTTAATGGATTCTGTTTAATCACATGGCTGAATGTGAGGGAGAAGCGATTTCCTTAACACTTATATCTTCAGTTGCATTAGGAAAGGAAGACGACTGCATTTTCGAGTGTTTTCTTATTTCGAAAACCATTCTTTTGACCGAGATTTTCCCATTTGAGTACATGATGGATGGCTTGCAGCAAATAACAATAAGACCGACGCCTTGGAGCCAATTAAAGCGACTCTGTTAATGGCTACTGACTGACAAGGTCGTGGCCTGCAGTATTCAATCCGCAACTCTCGGCAATGCCATTCCTTGTCCAATATTTACATTTCCTCGGCCACCATCATTCATTCCAATAGAGGCTCGAAAGTGGTTAGTTAGCAAATTGCCTACAAAGCGTTACTTAACAGCTAGACGTCGCGTGTTGCATCATGTCCTCCACGATCATTAGAAGGTTCATCAGACGGGGAGATTCAATTGATTTTCTCAGTCATGGAGACAAAATGAGTTCACCTAACGACTCGCAATGGCTGGAATCAGAAACACAAAATAGTAATTCGAAACGTTATTATTAACCTACCTGATTCGATTTATACGCAAATACTTCAACTATTTGAAATTTAGATGAGTGCAAGGGAAACGCCCCAACATTTATTTCGTCTCTCATAAAAATGTTTGTGTTCCTGGGTCGCAATGTTAAATCATGACTCGAATGCGTAATTACTATACTGAATTCTAAAAATGAATTCTATATAAAAATGCAGGTCAAAATTAATTTCACCCGTAGCAAGTGCATTGCGATGGAAAAAAAACAAGCTCTAGCTTCTGCATAGCATTCATTAATAAACAAAATGTTTCAACGAAATTTAATTTAAGGAAACCTTTTTCTTTTATAATTAGGAATTTGTTAATTGTGTATGGCTGAGATCCTTTAAAAAGTTAATAAAAATATTCAGAGAGGGAAATTTTCTAATGCATTTTCAATGACTTTTTCAGGGTTTAACAGGTCCTCGAGGTCCACCAGGACGCCCAGGACAAGGAACAGCGGTAAGATAGCCTATTTATTCGAAAAGGTTCATTTATTCACTCTCGATGAACGATACCAAAAATAGCTTTGGATTAAAGTCAAATGTATAATTTTGGCTTCTGATTACAGCCAGAAACTACAGATTATCCTAAATGTATAAATTGGAAATTAGATTTTGTAAAATGGATAGACATAAAGTTAAAAAAAAGACCTTATATTATGCTTAATAAGCTATCCTGGTTGTTTATTAAATTTCTGAAAAATTTGGTTTTATCTTTATTATACTTTATTTATTTACTTTTTCACATTTCTCTCCATAAGTAGTCCGGAACAGTTAATCCTTAACAATTCTATTAAAAATAAAAGTGTAAACTTGCTATTGTTTTATTAGGGAATGAATCCATCATTTTATTAAATTATTATTAAGTAAGCTATTGAATACCTAAAATATAAAAAATAAAACTTTTTAAAGATTTGGAAAAATCTTGTAATAAGCTATTAATATCTTTAAAACAAAGATAAAAGGAATCCTCTCTTTATTAAGCTGCTAATAAAGTATATAGATTACTGTTATGGGGGGAAAATCTCAATGATGTTTATTTATAACTTTCTTCTCTTGTCGGGTGGACATGTGAAATATATATAAAATCAGATAATTTCATTTTCCCACGCATTCTGTATTCTACTTCGCAGAGTACAAGTGTTGTTGAAAAAATTCGCTTTCATCATATTATGCAAAAGTGAAAAAAAAAAAAAGGTTATAAGGTTCACGCGTGGCGATGAAATCTGAATATCAGAATTAGATGAGAAAAAAAGTAAAGCAATTAGCAATTAACGAAACAAAGAAATTCAGCTATTAAGTTGCCGCAGAGCATTTTAAGTGTCCGAACTAAAAGTTTATCTTCGTTCTCTCTTTCAACAGCGAAGCGAAAAGCGGGCAAAAATTGCGCGAGGAGGGAAAAAGAGAAATATTTCTCTCTTATATAAACACTAAATATATATATATTTAATAATAATAATAAATATTTTTGAGCTGAATGTTTATGTTTAATCAATAATAAATGACACTATATATCGTAGTAGTTCAGTTTTTAAGTATTCTGAGCATAATTCAAGTTTTCTCCAGCAATTGGTTGACAAGTTACGCTTACTTTATGAAATTCTTTGTAGGAATTTACATTTCTGAATGAATTTTTTTTCTGTTTAGCAATAGCTTTGACTGGTTTAATTAATTTTGAGAGCATTCATTTTAGGAAATTTCGTCGTATTTTTTATAATTAATTTTAGAAAGCAGCTACTGCTGTTGTAAATAATATTATCCACTCGAACTTTTTTTTAAAAAAAAAAACTTCCCTTGATTTTTCTTTTTTTTTTCACGTTAATCTATGAATTTGAAAGATTATAAATATCCCTGAATAATCTTCATATAAATACCTTATAACCTGATTACAACTTGAAGCAATATTTAAAATATACTCACCTAAGTTATATTTTTAAACTGAGTTTTTTCATGTTTATAGTTTAAGGAAGAATGCTTAAAGAATACATTAGATACAAGATTCAGTTGCGTTTCTTTTCAGCATATTTTTTTTTTCTATTTAGGGTGAAGCTGGTGCTGGGCCACCTGGAGAACCGGGACCACCAGGACCAGCTGTAAGTTTCGCATAAATTTTTCTGACATTCAAAAAAGTACTGGGCTTATTTTTTTATAATAAAAAAAATGTGAAGCATAATTTCTCATAATTCTGCATACAAGTTTAGTTTATCCAACTTGATCCGCTCTGTTTGAGGATGCCGTACACGGAATTATTGACGATGGACTTCATTATCGGATTTGAGGCTAGTGAAGAAACTGACACCTGGATTGGCATAGGATTCTTTTCAACTGAAAATCACGTGAGGGGGAAGATTTAGAGGCTGGAATAAACCTAATTCTGGCCAGAAAACAAGTTAATCACACGAAATCATCCATATTTCGAACCCCATTAGGATAGATTTGATTATTACTGATTAAAGTTCCAAATTGGTTTTGTAACTACGACAGTGTCTGCAGTTTGCATTAGTATCATTTAATGTGATATTATGCACATTTTTAATACTTGAAGAAATTTTAAGTATCAATTTTTAATAAAAAGTTTACAAAAGTGCACTAGCTTAGAAAAATTGGTTGATTGCAAGTCTTAAAGGGAATAAACATTAAAATGCACAAATTTTTCAGGCCCTATATTTTGCAGATCCTTTTTGATACTTTGCATTGAAAATCTTCAAGTTAATTTAGCGGATAAAAATATTATCTACTGATAAACCAGTGTATTTCCATAATTATCTGTTATAGCATTTTTTGAGATTATCTTGCTAAGAGCTGCTTTTATGATAAGTTTATTCATAGGCAAAAAAAAAATCTACACCTCAATCAATCATGGTTATCTAGCATCTGAAATAACTACGTAACTTTCTGTCTATTCTTAGAGTTGTCATAAATTACTTCGAAAGCGCATTCGGAAGTACGATGAAAAATTAGTAGTTGTTAAAAAAAAAGATCGGGTTATATATCTCTCTGATGACCAACGGGACACATTTGGAAATTCATACCCACATGTCACACCCATGATCAGTTACACTTGGCTCATTAAATTTAGTTAAAACATATTCACTACACAGTAAGCATCTCCTAACCAAAAACAGTGATTATTCTTTCAAGGCTATGCTGTTAATCAAAAATAAAATCTTCTAGTTACATCAGTTAAAGTTTATTTCTTAAAACTTTTTCACTTTGAAGTTGATGATTCAATTGAACTTGATGAGCCTTTGCAACATTTTCTCTTATCTCTGATCTTTCTGATATCTGATTTCTCTAAAATATATGACTCTTTAAATTGGGGTATTTATTTAACCTTACTGTTTTATTGGACAATTATTTTTTTAATTTCCCTTAATGGTTTATTTTTAATATGTTATTTTCAGAATGAATCCTATAACTCTTAAAATCCCATTAGATGTGTCATTAAATTTTTTCCCTTGAAAAACGATTGTGCATTTTTATCCCTTATATTAAGCGATTTGTTTAAGAAACTATTTAATAGGGAAGAAGTCAAACAGTAGGATATTTTAATGAACAGTGAAAAAGAACGAAAGAGTTCGAGGATAAATTTTGAAAATCGTTTTATTAAAAAATATATAACAAAATAAAGTTTCTTTCTTGGTTATTTCATAACTCAAATGAGATCTATTACCCCTTTTCACAATATTTCAGTACCACCTCTAACAAATTGAATAGAAATCCAATTTAACGTGAATTTTTTTAAAGGTATTCTTAGACTAAAAGTACGCTTTGGAAGAAAGATGAATAGCTTCGCTTTATGCAGACACTTTTTTTTTGATAGATCGAAGGTTTGCATTTCTTTGAAGAATCTTCTTAATCCACCTTTTATCTTGCAGGGTGAGCTAGGTCCCTCAGGTGATCCAGGAGTAGATGGTCGACCAGGTTCAAAGGTAAACGCATTTCTATTGAAATACTCTATTCTACTTTTAATGAGACGTGACTGTAGAGCAGAGAATTTTGAATAGATGCATCTCCCTTTAATTAAGACTTGAACTGATTTCACACTGTTTAAAGCTTTCCATGTGGAATATATATTAAGGAATAATATTTGTTTCTTATGTTCTTTCATTCTTGAAGTTGACTTATTATTTTGACTGCTCGATTCTTCTTATTCAGTCGAAAGGATTTTTCCCATTATGGGTGAACAGGTAAATGTAGAATGTTCTCCTAAATCAGGCTTTGTGAATAAGAGAATTAAAAGATTAAACTTCTCGTTAGATCGAGCACCATCAAATTATGTGATTGGCAAGAGTAAGTAATTCACTTCAAATTTTCACACGTATGGTTTTTTTATGAGCAATTAAATTAACCGAAAGGAGCTTCAGTTATTTGATATCAATGGAATGAAAACCGAGCTCAATGATTTTCTGATTGCTACAATGAAAACCGAGCTCACGATTTTCTGATTACTACAATGTGATTTCTATCAACCTTAACAATGCATTCCTTTGTTAAAAGATAAAATACGAACAATTAAGATTTAAATAAAATGAAAAAAGAAAATAATATTTCAGTTATTACAATTAGATAAGAATTCAATTGAACAAGTGTGATTGATATTAAATTTAACATCCCGTGGAATCTTATTCTTATGCTGCTTAGTTAAATTTGTTTTAATTCAAAACTCAACATATTCTCAGGGATTGGACTTAATTTATGCCCCTTCTTTACATTCCTATCTGCTAGAAAGTTGAATGAAAAATGACACTTTTGAAACAGATTTATGAAGCGTATGTATTTCTTTTTGTTCCAGGGTGAATCGGGGGCCAAAGGAGAAAGAGGCTTACTGGGTCGCAGAGGTCTTCCTGTAGGTAACTGTTTTATTCACACTTCACGTAAATTATCCCACAATAATTAGTTATTCTGAAGCTAATAATTATTTATGAGCTATATTATAAAAATAATAAAATTTTTAACTTAAAAAACTGCTGTAAAAAAATCAGTTGAAAGGAATTTCGTTTCATAATGTTTTTAAAATAATCTTACGATGCAATAAAGTGATCGGCTTAATTACTTCAACGACAGAATTGAACTTTTCAATCTTTAATAATTTTCGTGGAGCAAAAAAGAAGAGCCTTCAGTAACTATTTAATTATTTTGAAAACCTAATTCTGATTCTAGATAATTATTACAGTGTTTGGGGAAATAAAGAGTCCAATGGTAACTTAAAATGGAAAATATCAACAAAAATGCATGAAAATTTAACAAGTTCTGCAATTTTAATAATTTTCATGTGTTATTTCATTCAGATTATACTGAAATTGAGAAAACTCTTTATTCCATATAATGTAAATCGGGGGAAGTTGCCACATTTCAGGATTTTTCGATTAGTACATGGAAATTGAAATAACAAGACCCTGAAAAAAATACACTTTATTTTTCAATATTTAATTGGTTATGTATACAAGTTAATTCTCTTCTTAGTAAGAAAGTAAATAAGAAATTAAATGTAAAGAAGTTCATTTAATTGTGGCATCTTCCCCATATATATGGGAAAGATGCCACCAATCATGGAGTAAGATGCAACACCACCACACTAAATAAAAAAAAAATAAGACGAACATTACCAAATTAAATGTGAAGTAACAGTAGCTATAGAAAAACAAAAACAAAATTAAATTCTTTCATAATTAGTTTGCTAAAAAAGAATTTTCCTGCAGAATGGTCTACAGCAGGCTGAAGTAGTATTCGACTTTATCCCTGCACATCTCGTCCTATGGAGATCCCCTGTGTCATCCTCACAACCTAATTATTAATTGTAGCTATATTTTATACGATAATATACAGTGTTATAAAATGAAAAAAAAATTAAGTTCATTTCATTTATTCCTGAGCCATGTGCCGTCTTCCCCCAAGTATAGGGGGCAGATGCCACACACGCTTATTTCTTTATTGCTGAAGTGTTATGGCCGTTTCTACATGCATCATATGTGTAACATTATGCGTAACTCACTCATATTGCTAATATCTTATTTAAAATAACAAGTACGTTTATGAATTTTAAATATGAGGAAAGGAATATTATAAAAGTTGTACTCGCCACTTTAAATGCTCACAAGATCGAAAAATAAAGCCGATAAAGACGATTCATTCAGATAAATTCACTAGCCACACTCAATTTCGGACCACACTCTTCACTCAAGTGGCTCAAAATTGCCATCTATCGACGCATAAAAGTACTATTAACAAGCTGGCGTCTTCCCCCCAAATATCTTATATATATATATACACTGGTGTGCAAAACTTAAGCAACAATGTAAAAATTTAGCAGATAGCCATGAAATTGCAGAAAAGGAGGTCTGGAGATCAGTAGAGGGAACACGTAAGTCAGTAGAAACGTCATGCGTATGCAAATATCAGGAACAAAACGTCAGAAGCGATGTGAGCGTACGCAAAACGCGTGATGTCGGCGCGCGCTGCTCAACAGTAGAATGAAATGAAGGACGGATACGCAATTCACCATATTCTCTGCAAGTGCCAGTGAGTCAGTTCGTGAAATATGGCTAGAAGAAATCATCTGGATGACTTCACACGTGGAAGAATGATCGGAAAGCTGGAGGAGGGGCGTACTGTCACCAGTGTAGCTGCAGAGTTCGGAATCAACAAAAGTGTCGTTTCGCGCGCTTGGAAAGCGTTCCAAACAACAGGTACAGCTGTTAGAAAGGTTGGTGTGGCCGCCCGAGAACTACATCTGCAGGGGATGACCTATATATCATCCTGCAGGCGAAAAAAGTTCGACAGCAGTCAGCAAGCACCATTGCTCAGAAACTCTGTACAGCAACAGGTCGACAAGTGTAGCGGTTTACTGTGGCCAGACGCCTTCACAAAGGGGGCCTGTTCACCCGCCGTCCTGAAAGCTGCCTTCCGTTGAAAGATGGCCACCGAAGCCACCGATTACAGTGGGCCAGAGAGCACAAAAACTGGACAACTGATCAATGGAGTCGTGTTCTCCTTACGGATGAGAGTCGGTTCAGTACCAGAAGCGATTCTCAACGCGTTTTGATTTGGAGAGAGATCGGGACCCGGTTTTATCCCAGTAACATCAAGGAAAGACATCGTTACGGTGGTCCAGGAGTTCTTGTCTGGGTTGGCATTATGCTGAACTGTGGAACTGAGCTTCCCATTTTCGACAGAGGGTCTGTAACCGGGGATCGCTATTGTGAGGAGGTACTTCTTCCCCATCTACATCTTTTCCGAGGTGCCATTGGCCCAGACTTCATCTTTATGGATGACAATGCACTGCCACATCGCACTCTTGCTGTTGAGGAGCTGCTGGAAAGTGAAGATATCATTTGAATGGATTGGCCAGCGTGCTCCCCAGATTTAAAGCCCATCGAACATGTGTGGGATGCTTTGGGGAGACGTATTGCCCCACGCTCACATCATCCGGAGTACAACCAACAACTCAAACAGATGTTGATTGAGGAATGGGCACTCCTACCTCAAGAAATGTTGCACCAGCTGGTTCTAAGTATGCGGAGACGGTGCAAAGCACCCATTGTAGTAAGGGGAGGGCATATACCATATTAAGGAACATCTGCTTGTTGTTCTTCCTGTTGGATAGACAATCATGATTCACGATACTATGCGTTCAATAAAGCTTGTTTTTGTTTGATTCCATACCGTATGCGTTGTATTCCTTTTTCAGCGCCGATGCTTTCGTCATCCTTTACGTACATAATACTCTCCCACATTTCAGAATTTCATGTCTCTCAGATGATTTTTCGTGAAGTTATGGCAATAAACCCACCTGTTGCTTAAGTTTTGCACACCAGTGTATATATATATATCAGTAGCGCACACAGGAATTTTTCAAGTGGGGGGGCGGGGTCGAAAGTTCACCACTCTTGTATCAGGCTCCTTTTGATTTTGTTAATTTTCGGGAACAAAACACAATAAAAACTAATTATTGAATAGATAAATAGCGTTAATTAATAAAATTAATCATTAATAACAAATATTTAATTAAATTTTATGTTCTATATACTCAGAATTATAGTCAATCGAAAAAAAAATTAAGGGTTTTTTGGGGGCGGTCTGGACCCCCAGGACCCCTCCCTTGTGTGCGCCACTGATATATATATATATGCCACTAAGCATTTAAGCAGTCGGATATCCATTATAAAATCATATTTTCCTTCTACTTGCTTTCAACACTTATTTCTAAAACTTCCTGCCTTTTTCATCTTATTAATTTTATATGTAATATAAATGGTTATAAACGTAAACAAATACTTAATATTTCTTATGTTAATAATAAGTTTTCCATGGTTATCTTATGTTAATATCAATAACAGCATTATTTTTTGTAATTTAGGTCAAATATTATGATTGAATTCCTCTTTGATGAACTCACACTTTTAAAAACCATCATAGCTTTATAGCATTGAATCTATACATCATTTAATGAAGTATTTTCAGAGTAATAAAGATGTTATTCGGGGTACCTACAAAGACATAAACGAGCATTTTTTTAAATTTGAGATATGAAGGTTCTTATGTTTTGCAAATTTACTTAGTAGATTATTTCAGGAAAAGACTAAAATTGAAAAGAAAAAAAAATTTAAATATCAAAAGGCGGAAATAGACTGGGAAAATTTTATAAGAAACTGCAGAGACACAACCTATTCTGTAAGCCAAACGTTTATGAACGAATTTTTTCCATTTTTTAACATTTATATATTACCTCATTAATCATTTTTAAATGACCTCAAAAAGAATAAGAGGTATTTATATTTTTACAAAAATAGGGGACATTTTATCTGAGTCACTATATAACCTCCCTTAAAAATTTTATTATATTTATATTAATGGTTGAAAATTTGATAATAAATAAGCCAAAACAAATCTAATATTACACAAAACACACACAAAATATCAGTAGCTTTATCTTCATAATTCTTTCAGCAATTCCAGTCATCGTTTCGAATTTTTCGGAAAACCGCATTTTACTAAAACCGCGCTCTTACTAAAACAATTGTACTAGCAAACGGACAATAAGATCAGACCTTATAACCATATAAACTGGCTTGAAAAATTAAACCATAAAATTTTTTTGTCAATTTCAGTAGTCAAAAATCTACCGAAACACGATTAAAACCCTTTGAAAGATCTCCAGAGAGTCTTGGTAAGATTTTGATTTAAATAAAGTAGCAAAATATATTTAAATTACTACAATATACTACAAAGAAGAATATTTAACTACGAGCTTGACAAAAGTGAAATGCATCAAAAATCGTTAATTTCTTTAATGCATTCCTGAGGTGCTGCATTACAACAACAAAAAAAACAAAAAAAAAGTCCACACATTTTGCTAAATTTTATTAGATTTTTTTTTTCTTAGAGTGTAAATTGTTTTCTAAAAAACTTGTACATCTTTTCAAGGCGGAGAAATGTTTCCATTCATAATCCCGAGAGAGGAATATTAGAAATTAACTATTTACACAAGGAACTTATTATAAGATTTTAAAGACATGGCAAATAGTAATGAGGGATTTCATAAATAAGAGATAATTGTTCATCCATCTTTTTTATTAGGCATCCATTTTTCATCTGCAATCTGTTTATTATGTTGCTACGGTGCTTTCTGAATTGCAACGGTCTGAAATGGTTTTATAAAAGTTGGTTAGCAAATGGAAGGAAGATTGATTCATCCCTAAGGAAGTTCTCGGGCAATACCACTATCTTGTCTATATGTCAGCGAAAATCTGTCCATCTTTACCTATTATACTCCTCACTTTCTTACTTCACTTACAAACTTTGCCTATTCTTTTTTTACATTTTGTTTGGTGTTTTTATCATGTAAAATCACTAGTAATATTAAAATCTACTATTGTGTTTGGCTGCCTCAAATAATTATATAAAACCAAGCAATAAAATAACTTTGTTCTGGGATTTCTGGTTACAGTTGGGAGGCAATAGAAAGTCACTTTTATCTTATTCATTCTTTATACTTTAATATTATTGTTTTAGAAAAAAAGAAATATTTTTAGGTGCGAAATCCATGCTTATTTTAATATTAGATTACCGGTGTATTTTATGAAAACAACCTTGATTCATTACCCAATGTAATAATTTATCTTAAGCTGTACTTGAAAACTAGAAAAAAATATACTTTTTTCAATTCTGTAAGTGGATACACGAGACAGAAATTACGTAATGTTAATATCCGCTATAGATATATAGTACAAATGTTTCACATTCCTAGCTGTCAGTGATTTGTCAATAATTCAAAAGTAATCAAAAACTTTTTGAATAAATAAGATGTTTGCATTTAGAGATGAATCTAAATTAGAGTAAGGTTTTTATTTTTAAACACCCATAAAAACATTTTGCAATTTATGAAATAATACATTTTGACAGGTAAAGCAAATTTTAAAATTTAGATTTGAAAAGAGAGAATCGTCATATAAGTAATTAAAAATAAAGACGTGATACTAAGAATCCTTCGTTAAATGATTCTTGTACTACTTAATTATTTCCTTGCATTTTGCCCTAGAACCAGTAACCTATTTCTGAGTATAACAATAAAATATGATAATTAAATAAATACCCAATAACTTATATTTATGTGTAATGTTAGGAACACGTTTTGTATAGAGTATAGACAAGAAAATTCAGTGAATAAAACTCCAAGAGCATAAAACATAAAAAACAATATTCTTTGACCATCTGGATAGTTTCATTTTGAAGGAAATGTAATACAACGCAGTAGAATCTTTTTTCACATTCAAAAGAGTCAATTTTTTTCAGAGAAAAAAATTAAGTAAAGTTCATTAAAATAATTGAATAACGTTGATAAGTTTTGAAAAATACTTGTACATATGTTTCATCAATTCGTAGAAATTATTTTAGCAAAAATAACACTGACCTCTTATGAAAAAAATCTTTATTTTGGAAAAATAGAAACACGAAATCATGACGGATTACTTATATGTTAAGAGAAATTCTTTTCTATTAAAAAATTATCATAAACAAATTTTAAAACCCACTTTATATAATTAGCATACTTATGACTAATGAAATGACCAAAACTAATTACAGATATTTCGAATGCATGAGCGTGTGTGTAATTGGCAAAAATATTAATTTTAGAATGAGTATGAAGATTAATTAACAATTTTTCAAGTACCCTTGAAATGTCGCATCCAAATAAATTGAAATGAGACACAATATTAATTTGCAACTGTTAGCAGGCGTATAAAGTGTTAACTTCATTTTGCAACTTGTTTCTTAAAAGTCAATTCATTATTTAAAAACTCTTAGGAATTTCAATAGTTGTAAAATGTAGATAGTATTTTATTAATTATATAATGAACAGAAAATACTAGACAGTTAAAACAAGTTTGACAGTTAACGTTAAAACGGTTTAAAACGAGTATATTTTTCTAAATCATGAAGGTTAATGAGTAAAACTTATGTTTTAACAACACGTTAGGGAAAATTTATTTTTTGAAAAGATATGGCACTAATGAGGAAATATGCATAGATTCGTGTTAAGTTACTAAATATCATTTCAATATAATTTTTATTTGATAGGGTTTCTAGAGCCTGAATAAAAAGAATTTTCTATAATCGACTGGAATAGAGTATTTCATACTCTAATTTCAGAAAAATAATTATAGTGTTTCAAAATTAATAAATTTAATGTCAGAATACTTATCACTTCTGACTTTCAGCATAACACTTCATCTTCGAAATAGTTTGCTTATTATGTATTAAATATTACTGAATCACACCTGATTCGTTGCAATTTATTGAATGTACACTTATTTTTATTTGTGTATGTGTATGATTAGAATATCATCTCTCATAAAGGAATAAATCCGTTTACTTTTTTGTGAGTATCATTTATTTTTTTATAAAAAAATTTAGTACTATGATATGAATTATTTAAAATACATTATTATTGTTTATAAATATAATATACATGTAACTTTTTTAAATACTTATATAGAATGAAATACTTTTTTGTGATTAGTTGAAGCTTTTATATTATGCTACATTCATTTCTAATCTTAGGGTCTAAAAGGTGAGCCTGGAATTGTTGGAAAACCTGGACTTCCTGGACCACCTGTAAGTTCATTCAGTTCATTATTTTTATTAAAGAAAAATATAAATATACTTTTGTGGGGAATTACTTTTCTACTTGTTTTCATCGACATTTATTTATTATTGTGCATTTCCATTCTTTTTTTTAAACAAAGCAATTATTATTTTTAAAATAACGAGTATACATATCTGTAATTTAGTATTATGACAGAAAAAACTTATAGTTCTACAAGTAGGAAGCATTTATGATACTTCCAAGTAATTAACATTAATTCTTTGCAAGGTAATTTGATTTTTTTTCATTTCTGAAAGTGGAGCAGATACAAGAAGGACATATTCTCCAAATTTTACCATCTATGTATGAAAAAAAAATCTTACAATTAAAATAGCTTTCGCATTAAAATTATTTCCAGGGTTTGATCTTTGTAAAGATGTTCCCTGTCCATTCAAGTACATTAAGATACTTCACACCAATCATTTTCTTACGAAAACCCTAAAATTCCAATCTTAATTTCTCATGATACTTCACATGATTTGTAGCACTTAGTATATAATTATCGTATCGGGTCATCGACCTGTCATTATGTGAAGTGCAGTTGCATAACTTGTTACTTGACACTAAGGTTCAGTTCCTTACATAATTTGTTCTTTTCTTAGGGACCCCCAGGACGAGAAGGATTACCGGGAATATCTTCTGATGGACCTGCGGTGTCGGTAATGAAAGCTATTGACAGTTGAAGTTTAATACAATCTAATTACGACTTTTTTTCATTCTGTTTTAACTAAGCATAGATAAAAAAGGAGATTATTTTCCCCGTGAGATAATTATCCGCCTTTGAAAAGAGCTTGTACCTGCCTTGTAAACTCTTCGTATTCATGAAGACATCTTTAAATGTTCGTGCATATTAAGCGCTTAGTTAATTTTAAATATAGAACCCTTTTCTGTAGTTTAAATTTAAATTCCTCGTCTTCAAATTTATCAAACAATTTTTTGCTCCCATTATATTTCGAAATAATTCGGACTTTAGATTATAAAATACACTTATGTTTAGAATGAATTATCGAATATAACTTCATTTGGAATTGTTTTAGCAGAAATAGTTAAAGTACTTCATCAAAAGTTTTCATTTTTATGAAATATATTTCAAAAAAATTTTCATAAATCTTGAAGAATTAGAAAATTTGATAATCATTACAGTTCGTACTGATACAAATAGAATTTTTTTTAATTCCCAGAAGTGATTAATTGAAATATTTTAAATGAATATTCGGGCCATGGGTTAGAGCATCTCACTCCAGACCAGACCTATGCCCGATGCCACCAAACACCCTCCGAGTACACACCGAGAACGTGCTCGTTAAATAGGTGGGTTCAAGAGTCTTGTGGGTGGTCGCAGCAGAATTCACGAGTGCAGGGGGCTGGAGAGTATTTTCCTCCCCTCCATTTCTATGGCTAAATTGTGGATGTGGAGATAAGTGGTGTCGCCATCTATCGTGTAGAAGTTCAACCTGTCTCAGGCTCTGGCAACTTTCATTCCATCCCTTCGGCCAGGACACAACAGCAACAAATGTATATTCTAAAAATACGTCACAATCTAAAATTTTGTTCGAAAGTTTTACCCATATTTTGCTCGTGTAAGAAACTACAAATAAATTTGACATGATCGAGTTTTATTTTTTCCATTTCGATTAAAAATGATTAAAAAACTCAACGATTCGTACATTGAAATAAATAGTTACTTAATTTTGATATATGGAGATATTTTAAACTATTTTGAAACATTGACATTTTTTTTAATAATACGAAAAATTAATTTACAGGGAAAAATTAATATTGTGATGAAGCATATCTCTTCCCCCTATTTTCCTACAGATCCCTTGCCCCTTGCCGACAGAAGTTGCGAAAATTCCAGGCACTTCCCTAATTGCTGGGAAGGAATTTCGTAACTGGGTGGTCGAGTTTCGGCACCTTTTTTCCCAGCTGACCGGACTGTCAAAAAGAGGCGCCTTATCATTGTGTATTCGTTTTCCCACAACTCGGTGACGACGTCGCGTCTGAGAACGTACAAATGTTCACCCAACCTCAGCGCTTCTTTGGGACTAGCGGAAACGAGACCGATTTGGCGCGGCAGAAGGGTAAGACATCAAAGGAGCCGAGACCGGAAGGCGGCAGAAGAACCAGGTTGACTGAGGCAGACAAAGAGATAAGAGGTGGATGACTAGGAGAAAGAGAGATGATATAAAAAGGGCGAGAGAGTCCGGACAGGGAGGAGACTGGATTTTTGAAGGGAGCCGTTCGGACGTCCTTTGAGCGATAGGAAGAGCAATAACGAGCCCGCGAAGTACAGCGGTCTCCTGGCTTGAAAGATCGAAGGAACGGGAGAGAGTACGGAAGAGATTCGAAGTGATTACGGACCAGCCCGCGAAGTACAGCGGTCTCCTGGCTTGGAAAATCAAGAAACGGAAGAGAGTACGAAAGAGACTCGAAATCGTTACGGACCCTTTTGATATTGAACTGTAATAGAATATACCATTTTATTTATTTATTTTTTTTTTGATGATTTTCATATTGAAATAAATAGTTAACCAAGAACTGAGGGAAATCGTTACAGCTATACTATTTATATATCTGGTGGCAGCGGGTTGCATTTAAATGGAATAAATGCTGGAATTTACGCCTGAATAGTAAAAAGGATTATCTTCCGAATCGAGTGAGACGGACTCTTTTGTGTGTGTGCGCGATACACGAGAGAAACTGCCCTGTCAAGAGTGTGGACTGTTTATACCAGTGGAGTTAAAAGTTCGCCGAAGGAAAAGAAGGGTGTTTCTCTACGAAGAAGTGCTTCAAACGACCAAAAAAAGTGAAGGCGCAGCATCCCATTGCGCTAGAGGGTAAGTCCTTTTTCTTTGAGATTATGCTCGGAGCAGAGTAGCTATTTATGTATTTGTTAGCTTAGTATGATTTGGAAATCTAAGTGAATTTTGAGCTCGCGCTAATGAATTTTGTTTGCCAAGAGTCTAAAAGAGTTGTTTTAGTATGAAAGTGTGCTTTTTTTCTATTATGTTAATTTGTGTACGGGGCCAGAATCGTGTTTTTATTTTTTGATATTGATAGAGGCGTATGGTTGTAGTGTAAAGTACTTATTGTCAATTTTTGCATAGTTACTTTACAGTTTTTAGGCAATACCAATAGGATTGTGTTGTTTTGGTATAAATGTGATTTTTTCATTTACTGTAGCACTCTTGTTTAGTTGTTTATTGTGTATTATTGCATAGTTACTTCGGGGTATTTTAGTTGTACTAATAGGATTGTATTGTTTTGGTATATGTGTGTTCTCTTCAATTTATTGTAGTACTCTTGCTTAGTTGTTTATTATTGCATGATGACATTCCTTTTAAGATTAAGAAAAGGTGACTTGTTAGAGGTAGCAAGGGAATTAGGGGTGGAAAGATCTAAGAAAAGTAGAAATTAAGGATAGAATTTTACAAAATGAGAATAATGATATAGAAACGATTAAAGCGGTGATGGAGGGAGTTTTAGAAGAAAATGAAAGATTATGCAGGGACCAAGAGTTTGAGGAGCGAAGACAAATTAGGGAATATGAGCTGGAGCGGTTAAGATTGTCTAACGCCAATGATACGGTTAGTGTATCGTCTGCCGATTTAGAAGGGCAAGGAGTAAATAGACGTGTTAATTTAAAAGACTTGGTGCCTAAATTTGATGCAAAAAAAAGCAGATATTAATCTATTTTTTGAAATTTTTGAGAGGAAGGAGAAAGTTTCGGACGACAGGTGGGTTTCACAACTCATTCCGTTGCTCCCTGTGGAATCGACTGAATTGATAGCGAAAGAACCCCCGGAAAAAGGAGACGATTATCCTCACTTTAAAAAATTACTTTTAAATAGATTCCAGCTGACTCCCGTAGCCCTTAGAGATAAGTTTGAATCCCATCAGCGAAGACCAGGTACTTTATGGTCAGATTTAGTTTTTGACTTAAGGTCTTATTTGGAAAATTGGTTGGCCGGAATAGAAATAAAAGATTTGAAGGAGTTAAAAGAATTGTTAGTGACTAAGCAATTAAAAAAGAGAACCCCCATTGAGGTAGTGGACCATTTTATCGATTCATGGGATAATTTTAAGGACGCTACTGATCTAGCAGAAAAATTAGACCATTTCGAAGTGGTAAAAAAAGTACATAGAAAACAAAATACGATGAAAGTCGGTGAGCGGAAGCAATTTGATAGGCAACCGGTCGTAGGCAACAAGGTAAATCAGTTTAGCGGAAAACATAAGCAAGTTAACACTCCAAACAAGGGATCTTATAGGAATGAGGGATTCCAGGGAAATGTACAAACTAAGAGAGATAGTCAACGGGAATGGGAGAGACCATTCGAAAGAAAAAAAACCATCATTTGTTACTATTGCAATGAAGTCGGTCACATAAAACCCTCTTGCCCTAAACTTACAAAAAAAAAATTAATGTCGAAACAGTGGCTAACTTAAAAGTAAACTCTGGGAATGAGGACCCCTTTGAGAAATTTAAAGTAAAATTTGAAATAAATGGCGTGGAGCGTTTGTGTTTGAGAGATTCTGGGTCCGCAATAGACGTTCCCGCAGTTGGATAAACGAGAACGATCTTTTGGGGGAATATGTTTGGCTCAAAAGCCCATTGGATGACGTGTGCCACTGCCTACCACTCACAAAAATAAAATTTAAAACCAAGGGGGGGCGGGGAGTTTTACACGAAGGCAGCAGTCAAAGCAAACAGCCCCTCGGGCGAATCTTACATGTTGGGAAACCGCACAGCGGATCTTATTGAGTCTAGTGAAAAGGGTGTGCACACGATAAATGCGATTGTGACGCGAACCGCCAGTAAAGTAGCTTCGGTTGAAAGGGGAAGGGATGCAGGTTTAAACGCGGCGAGCAAGTTTTCAATTGAAAAAACACGGATCCACTTCTTCCCACCCAAAAGGATGGAAATGAATCAATGACAGAAATCCCGGCGTTTGAAGGAAAGAAGGCGTGGCTAGCCCAAATAACGAGTTCTGACTTTAGTTCAGAGCAAAAAAAGTGCCCCGACCTCCGTGCATTGTGGGAAAAAGCCAAATTAGGTGTGGACGGAGAATTTCGGATTGTGGAAGGGAAGTTGGTTAGAGTTACTAAAACAAAAAGAGGGGACGAAATACGACAATTGTGTGTGCCCTTGAAATTCAGACTAGAAATTAACCGGTTGAGCCACGATTAAATTGGGGGACATTTGGGTGTCACAAAAACCAAGGATAGAGTTTTGCGCTATTTCTTTTGGCCAAATGTTTACAAAGACATTGAGGAATTTGTCAAATCGTGTGATGCTTGTCAGCGTGTGGGCAAGCCTCGTGATAAAGTAAAGGCGCCGTTAAAATTAGTTCCGATAATCGCAGAAGTCTTTTCGAAAATAAACATCGACGCAGTAGGGCCACTCCCCCTTTCCACCAAACGAAACCTATACTTGATTACGGCCATATGTGTAACCTCCAAATATCCTGAGGCAATTCCGGTGTAAAATATAACCTCTGTCAGTGTGATAGACGCTCTTTTGTTAATTTTCTCAAGAATAGGTTTCCCAAAGACGATTCAATTGGATCTCGGGACCTCATTTACGAGCGAACTGACAACAACCTTTTTGACAAATTCGAAATACGGGTGGTTCATTCCTCTGTCAGCCACCCGCAGAGTAACGCCGTGGAAAGAGTTCATAGAACTTTAAAACTCGTCTTGAAAGCTCTTTGCATCGAATCTGGGGCAGATTGGGAGAACACTGTTGCATCAGCATTATTTGCTTTGCGCACAGTTTCTCATGAAAGCACTGGGTTTAGCCCCTCTGAATTGGTGATGGGAAGAAATTTGAGAACCCCGCAAACGCTAATTTATGAGAGGTGGCTAGACAAGGGAGAAACGAGCGAAACGGTAGTAGAGTATATTCTACAACTGGTAAATAGACTCAAGCGTCGCCAAGAGTTCACGGTTACACAGATGGAAGAATGCCAACAGAAAAGGAAGACTTGGTACGATCAGAACTGCGTGGAAAGGAGATTTCTAAAAGGCGATCTGGTAATGGTAATGGCCACCTCCCTACGGAATAAAATGGATGTAAATTGGATCGGTCCGGGAAAGTTTTAAATAAAATTTCGGAGACCAATTATGTGGTAGATTTACCGGGGAAAAGGGATACAATTTATCATGTCAACCTTATGAAACTATATCATCGGAGGCCAAAAGCTGTAAACCTAGTAATAGAAGAGGTTTCGGAAGATATTGAGAGGGATGCGGAAATCCTTTACCCCTTAAAACGGAGTACTACGTTCGATTACGAGGAGGTATGTAAAGAGAGCCATTTATTAGAGAAGTTATCCACTGATCAGATTAAAGAGTTAAAAAACGTAATAATTAAAAATAGAGAAGTGTTTTCCTCGGACCCAGGAACAATTCATTTAATGAAAATGGATATCGAGTTAATTTCAGATAAACCCATTAAAACGAAACCATACCGCATGTCCCCTAGACAAATCAACATCTTAAAAGATGAAATAAAACGATTATTGGACTTGGGGGTGATCGAGATAGGTCAATCTGACTTTACGTCGCCTCTCATTCTGGTTGAGAGTCCATATCGGGATCCAAGGCCATGTGTAGATTATCGCCGCCTAAATGGAGTAACACGCATAGAGTTTTTCCCTTTGCCGAACATAGAAGAAATTGTGGAAAGGGTTAGCGCCGCACCATATATGATGGTAATGGATTTGGCAAAAGGTTATTTTCAAATTCCCCTCACACCAAGAGCTCAAAGGTACGCGGCTTTTGTCATGTCTTTCGATACTTATATCCCGAAAAAAATGATGTTCGGTTTAATATGCGCTCCTTTTTACTTCTGCAAACTAATGGCACAGGTTTTGGAAGGATTAGAGTCGTTTGCTCTCCCCTACATCGATGACATAGCCATCTTTTCCCAAAATTGGAAAGACCATGTGATGCATATTGACCTTGTGCTAGGGAGACTAAAAGCGGCCGGTTTAAAAGTAAAACCTTCGAAATGCAGATTCGCGCAGGAGGAGGTGTTATTCCTCGGTCATACCGTAGTTTCTGGGAGTAGGTCCCCTAGTGATATGAAGATAAAGGCTATAAAAGATTTCCCTCCTCCCACTACTAAGACCCAAGTGAGATCTTTTTTAGGAATCGTAGGATATACTAGGCTCATTACATCCCGAACTATAGTGAGATAGCGTCACCCTTGATCGACGCCGTCAAGGGAAAAATTAAGAGAGAAAGCATTACGTGGGATGAAAGATGCGAGAAGGCGTTCGAAGAATTGAAGGGTAAACTTGTCTCGAAACCTATTTTGTTTGCTCCGGATTTCTCGAAGGATTTTATTTTGCAAACGGACGCAAGTGATATAGGGGCTGGAGTAGTTTTGTCGCAGAAAATAAATGGCGAGGAACACCCTATTCTATACCTAAGTAAAAAAATTTCAAGGGCGGAAAGAAATTATAGCACGGTAGAAAGGGAGTTGGCTGCTATCATATTCGGCTTAAAGAGACTAAAACACTACATAGATGGTCAGAGGTTTATTATAGAAACCGATCACAGCCCCCTAAAATACCTAAACAAAATGGGGGGCAGCAATCCAAGACTACAAAGATGGGCTTTAAGTCTACAACCGTTTAATTTTGAAATTAGGCATAAACCAGGAAAACTTCATGGGAATACCGACGGATTAAGTAGATTATAATAATGCCTTTTCAGTTTTCTTCTTTTAAATTATTCTTTTTTCTGTGTGCGTGAATGTATGTTTGCGCTGTATGTGTAAAAATGATTAAGGTGATTGTTATCAAATCTTTGAGCCTCTTGGTATGCAAAATAGAGATAGGCTAAAAAGGAACAACTGGTAAAATCCTCTTGACTTAGTGTTATTTTAGTTATGTGTGTATTTAAGTTAATTGCTTTGCCCGAGAATGGTCTCACTGAATCAGGACCACTCGCAGAGTTGCCAATAGCGTGATGTAACTTCCTAGTGTCCCATGAAATGGACACTTGAAGGGGGGGAGGCAGCTGTGACGAAGCATATCTCTTCCCCCTATTTTCCTTCAGATCCCTTGCCCCTTGCCGACAGAAGTTGCGAAAATTCCAGGCACTTCCCTAATTGCTGGGAATTAATTTCGTAACTGGGTGGTCGAGTTTCGGCACCTTTTTTCCCAGCTGACCGGACTGTCAAAAAGAGGCGCCTTATCATTGTGTATTCATTTTCCCACAACTCGGTGATGACGTCACGTCTGAGAACGTACAAATGTGCACCCAGCCTCGGCTCTTCTTTGGGACTAGCAGAAACGAGACCGATTTGGCGCGGAAGAAGGGTAAGACATCAAGGGAGCCGAGACCGGAAGGTAGCAGAAGAGCCAGGGGGACTGAGGCCGACAAAGAGATGAGAGGTGGATGACTAGAAGAAAGAGAGATGATATAAAAAGGGCGAGAGAGTCCGGACAGGGAGGAGACTGGATTTTTGAAGGGAGCCGTTCGGACGTCCCTTGAGCGATAGGAAGAGCAATAACGAGCCCGCGAAGTACAGTGGTCTCCTGGCTTGAAAGATCGAAGGAACGGGAGAGAGTACGGAAGAGACTCGAAGTGATTACGGACCAGCCCGCGAAGTACAGCGGTCTCCTGGCTTGGAAAATCAAGGAACGGAAGAGAGTGCGAAAGAGACTCGAAATCGTTACGGACCCTTTTGATATTGAACTGTAATAGAATATACCATTTTTTTTTTTTTTTTTTTGATGATTTTCATATTGAAATAAATAGTTAACCAAGAGCTGAGTGAAATCATTACAATATTATATTTAGTTTTGCAATATGTATATTTCCCTAGACATATTGGAAAGACATGAAAATAATTTTTAGTCCTTTCTTAACTTTCTACAAAATAAATAATTTTGTTGTGCTTAAGATATTTCTATTAGTGCTCAAAGATTTTTTACTAAACTGAGAATTTAAAATGCCTCGATGTCAACAAATTTGGCTCTTTTTTAATATTAATATTTTCCATCTTTTGACAAATTGGACAAACATTATTAGAAAAAGAAAACTACGGTTTACTGATGATACTCACAGCCAACAGCTTCAAAGATGTTTGTTAAGTGATAATTTACTTAAGCTAACAATAGTCTTAAAAAATTGTAATTTTAAATCAGCTACTTTCAAATTAGGTGTTAAAAACGACCTATTTTAAATTCTTTGGAAATATTTTATGATACTTTTATTATTCTTGAGTATTTTATGCCAATTCTTATTTTGGAGAACTTGTACGATAAAATTTCATTACATGGTTTCCACAAATCTAACTTTTCGTTACAATGGTATTTTTTCATTAAAAAAAACAATGTTTTTGATTTTTCAGATTAATATAATCTTTAAATATATGTAAGTAGCTAATTTTAAACATAAATTAAATTTAACTACTTGCATATATTTAATTTCCAATATTACAAGAAGTGTTAAAAAAGTTTCAAAGTAATTTCCGTTCGCGTTCCCTTCATAGGCGTTACTTTGACTCTGGGTCCACGTGAGTCCTATTAATTTACGAGAAAGTGTAAATGAAGAGTTAAAATAATGATTAAAGTTAATGAATTTTTCTACAGGGAGTTCAAGGTCCTCCTGGAGAGCAAGGCGAACCAGGTCCCAAAGGAGATCCGGTAATTATGAAAAAAATCTTTTTTTTTCCTTCACTTTTGGTAAATTTTCTTGAAAGTTCCTTGGTCCTTTTCACACATTTTCCATCTTTTAGAATAACTCAACCTTGAATAAGCTGATGTTTCAGGTTTTTATGTTACAATAATACACAGAGTTATATCTTAAAAACTGTTTCTAATCTGTTAATTAACATTAAAATTCTTGAGAAATATGTGCATGCATAGTAAAAAAAAAAATTCCATTGCCTTAATTTTCATATTACGAATAAATTTTTGCAACCATTCCTTACAAATTTATCCATACGTTGGGTTACATAAAATTAAAGAAATCGAGATTAAAGCATTATTTCTCTATTTTTAGAGTTAAATAAAGAAAATATGGAAAATGTAGTGCTTAAAGATGATGGCGACAATGGTTTGAATTTTTTCGGGATTATAAAAACCCAATCAATAAAAATTGAAACATATTTAATACATTGGAATAAATCTTGAAATAAATAGATATTTTTAACGTATTAAATTAATTTAACTCTAAAAGAAATTGCAAATTTTCATTCATAGACTTATAACAAATTCCTTCGATTAATAAATAAAATGACAAGGAACTAGCAAATAAAAAGATGAGGTAATAATACATTTCATTAGGGGCTTACAAGCTTCGTATATCATTTGGAGAAAAAAATTATAAAATTGTGTTCAATGAATTTAATCCAAGAACACAAAAAGTATTTATTTGCCTTCATAGAATTGAGTGTAATTATTAAAACTTCCAACAACAAACTTAAGTAGTTTTGTTTTCCAAGGTGGCACTTAACAATGATAATAGCATAATTCGAAATATAGCACAATGGTTTAGTTCTATATTTTTTTTCAAAGTATGATTCGAAACTTTTGGATTATGGATGCAAAATTTATTTTAAAATTGATATGATGATGAATACAAAATTAATTTTAAAACTGATGTGATTATGAATACAAAATTTATAAGTTACATGCAAAATATAAGACAAGTGCTTCTGCAAGGACCATATTATTAGGTTTTATAGAACTCAAAAGTATTCCTCACGTAGTAAAAGGAAATAGAAGTGTAACTTATTTCGTTGTTGTTTTCACATTCTTGCTTTCTTTTTTTAAGGGAATCAAAGGAGATCGAGGTAATCGTGGAGAACCAGGTTACGAGGGAACTTCTGGCGCAAAAGTGAGTATTCAGAGTTTTTCACTTTCACCGTGACAAAACTTAGCAGTACGACATAATTTAAGTTCAACATTATAATTTAATTAAAACTTAAAAACGCCATTGTGCCAGTTGAGCTTTAGTTAAATTACGTTAAGTAAAAAGAAACCAAAGAGAAAAGATGATAAAGTAATAAACTAACAAAGATACTCGTAGCAAAAATTTCTACGGAGCATTAAAAATGTACTAAGTAATTTGAGTAATATAATGCATGTTAGAAAAATAAATCTTACAAAGACTGTATATTGAGTTTATTTACAAAAAAAAAAATTGCTTCAATTTTATTTTCGTGAATTCACCCACATTTTTTTTTTTTTTTTTTTTTTTTTTTAAAATTATATTAAAAAAAAAAAATTTTTTTAAATTTAAAAAAAAAAATTTTTTCAATTTTTTTTTTTTTTTTAACCCCAAATATTTTTTTTTTTTTTTTTTTTTTTATTTTGACATTCATGAAAAAAATATAAATTCTTAGAATTTTCAGTGCTCAGATTTTTCCCATTAACTTTGATTTTATAATTTGAAATAATTTTATTTTTATTTTTATTTATTTTATTATTTTTATTTTTATTATTTAATTTTATTTTTATTTATTATTTTATTGTTATTTATTGTGTAATTCCAGTACAGATATTTTTATGAAACGATTATTTTATGAAACGATTTATTTATGAATTTTAGTTATATCCGAAAGAAAACATTTTTCCTTTTTCTATTGCAAAAAAATAAGTATTTGCCTTGCATTATTGCAATAAAACGATAACGGATCAATGTCGATTAATATACAATTTTTCAAGCAATTTTTATGAACTGCTTGGGAAGAAAGAGCAATGCTCTAAAGAGAATTATTTTCATATATATGAAGCAATAGTATCCAAATTTTATTTCTTTTAAGAGTTTCCTTCTCTTTAAGTTTCCTTTTAACCGAAAGAAATGAACTATGATTTCTTAAAAAGAAATCTAGAGTATTTTCTATTATAAATTTTTTTTACACTAAAAAACATAAATAAAAGGATAATAACAGAAGAAGGAATGATAGAAAATTGATTCTTGACGACGCGACCCCTGAAACGGCAACTGTTTTTATTTTTAATGTGTGAGTCACACAAAATATATTCATATTAATATATATAAATAGGAACTCATACTAAGAATCAATCCCATGGATGTAATTAAAATTATTAGCAAAATTTCTGAATGATCCCGCATTAATTTAGTTTTTTCCGAAAAGTTGCTGTTTACTTAATACGTAATAATGGTAACTCCATTTTGGTACTTACTTTTTATTTGATTGTTAAGTTCCTAAGTTTGTTCAATCGGGCATTCATATACAAGTATCCACATTGGATTATCTAATTATAGTATGACATTCGTTTTATCTTCTATTGGAAATGATATATTAAATTTAAATAGCAATTTTTGAATTGTTGTTAAAAATTCAGTTAATTTATTTTACTAATGCAGTCCATATAGGTATAACATTTTATCTATTCTTGATATTTTAATTTCAACACTAATACATAATACTTTTTTCATTAAAATGAAAATAACGAGTTGGATTCTCTGTTGTGGAAATACTTTTTAAAAAATAGAATGTTTTTATAGGGAGAAAAAGGCGAAAGAGGAGATTTTGCTGGTCAAGAAGGTCGAAAAGTGAGTAAAGGCTTTCCAGTTCTTCATAAATTTTTGGTTGTCAATTTATACGGGTGAATTCAAGCGAAAAATTTGTTATTTATTTTTGTTGTATCATGCATATCTAAAAATTAAGTTTCATTCATATAATTGATGTTCACTGCATCTTTTTCAACTCATTTGTTCTAACCTGTAAAAAATTTGGTTAAATGAAGCGTTAAAACATAAGTAAAATAATTTGTTAATACTTATGGCATAAATGTATCATTAAATACATTTGTCACCTCTTCCACGCATAACATAATGTTTATACAATCGAAAAACAGTAAATAAAAATATGATGTATAATTTAATGATTAAAATACATTGATATCTATTGTTTAATTTTTAATTTTAAAAAATCAAACCGGATGTTTTAATGTTCCTAAAAATAAAATGTTACAATTCCATTGCCACTATGTAACTATACACATATTTTCCCTCTCTTCAGGGCAATAAAGGAGAGTCTGGTAGACCCGGAGAGCCTGGCCTCCGAGGAGAACGGGTAATAAAACTTCAGTATTTACTGTTCCATTCATTTTTATATATTTAAAATTTTACGCCATACTGCTTGAATAATCCAATTCAATTCTTTCCAAATGTTTGATTTTATTAAAAAGAGAATACAATTTGAGAATAAGATAGTTCAAAAGATCTTTTCTCTCTCCACTGCATTGTAATGTTTTTTTTATCAATAGAATTTAAAGAAAAGTGGATGTTTGAAATATATTGAAAAGATTTTGATAATGTTTTCAAAAACAGTCTATAAATTGGATCTTTAGTTTTTTCTTATAATAAATATATATCTGAAGGGCATACATGCATTTTACTGCTGCAACACGGCTTTTAACCTCGAAATCCTTGAAAATATTGACGTTATATAACACTCGTGTTCAAAATTAAGAGGATTTTTAGATTTGGTCCATTGTATCTGGAACTCTTTGGCAGGTTTTAATGAAATTTGGTTTGTAAATATAGGGTTGATATAATACAAAAAATAATCTTTCAACGGTTATAATACTTATGTATGATCGTGCGTAACACTCATCGAAATCGGAAGGAATGAAAGAGTGGTTGCAGAATAGAACCAAAAAAGGGGGTTATAATGTTTCCTCTTACAGATATATAGGCCTCGCATCGTAGTTTTATACTAGAAAGAGAGTTTTTATTGCAATTTGTCCCACTTGTTCAGCAACACTGTTTTCAGGCCCTGAGTAGTTCTCGGAAGGGTGTTGCAATTGCCCTCCCTAGAGCGCTCCAGGTATGCTTTATAGAGTTGATGTCTGGAGATCTGACTAGCTAATTAATTAGGTGAATATCCTCACTTTCCAGAAATTCGTCAACCAGATGAGCTCTATGTTGCCATCCATTCAAATGAAATCAGGGCCAACTGCACCCTGAAAAGACAAACATAGGACTCATCCCTATACCTCACAGCAGTCACAGCGCCTCTTTCAAAGGCATGAAGGCGTGTGCGGCCAACCTACGTGATGCTTACCCAGACCAACAAGCCTCCGATGCTCGTTTTCTTGGACGCTGGAGGACAGGTAGCGGGGCCCTGGTTCTCATGTGAAAATACGGCGAAATGGTTAGACGGAAGCGAGCCTCATCATCCATTGATCCATGCTCCAATCTCTATAATCTCTGAACCATTTCAAATACAGGTCTTCTTGCAAACCTCATGAACCTCAGGTTCTTGTGGACGCACGAGAGAGCAGAGAAGCTGTAACATACATGTTAAGCCTCACTATAACGGACAAACTGCGATCCTCTCTGGCCATCGTGGCTCTTGGATGACCTTGTCCAGCCTTTCTGTCGATGGATCCAATATTCTGAAACTGCCTCCATAGGCTAAACACAACGCTGGGCGTTCAATTGAATTCTCTAAAAATCTGGATTTGAGACTCGCCCACTTCTAGCCTACCCACAATACCCCTAAGCGTTGGTGGTTACTCAGTTTTACTGTTTGCATTTTCATTTAACTGATTGCTGCAAAAAAAAAAACACCAAGAAATTTGGCGAGATGTGCTAGAGAACGAAAGGCAAATTTTGCGCACTTTAAATCATGCACTTAAAAAACACGCACTTATAAATCATGTTCCTTGACTATTTCAGC
>BMAV01003132.1:579708-592533 GCA_019973955.1 Trichonephila inaurata madagascariensis
TTTCATTTAACTGATTGCTGCAAAAAAAAAACACCAAGAAATTTGGCCAGATGGGGCTAAGAAAGAAAGGCAAATTTTGCGCACTTTTAATCCCGCACTTTAAAAAAACCCATTTAAAAAACTTGTCCCTTTCTAATTTCCCCCCCCCCCCCCCCACATGCACTTACGTATTCGGTGTACAAGATTTGCATTTTTGTTTTGAAGCAATATTTTTACGTTTCGTTTAATTATTTTCATGGAATTTGATAAAATACGCGAACTGTCTTAATTTTGATCTCCACGATATAAATATATATATATGTGTGTGTGGTGGCCGGTGTTGTTGTATTCGAATAAGCTGAGAGCCTCAGATTGCGTTTTGCTCTTCTTTATTTTCACATAAAACATCAAAAGCTTTACGACTTCACAAAAGCATACGTTCACACAAAGACATAAAACTGCAGCTATTTACACATATTCAAGATGACGAGCTGGAGCCAAAAACTGCGACGATTTCATGGCGAAAGCAAAACAGACAAAGATCGACAAGCAGCAACGACATCCTACATGACAAAACACAAAGACAAATAGTGCGATCACACAAGATTTTTGCTTTATATACCGGCAGTGACAATTGCGTGATTATTATGTAGTAGTAGCTCTGATTGGTTAAAATGGGTGAGACAGGGATTTCGGATACTAGTTGATTACGATTAAGATTAAAGCGTTAGTTTTGAACCAAAGAATTAAAGCTTGTTTAAATATTATTAAAAAGAGTTAAAATTAAAAGGATGCTAGAGGGAATTTTATTACATTTATCTCTCTCTCTCTCTCTCTCTCTATATATATATATATATGTATATATATTTTCGACAAAAATTAATTTTTAATAAAATTTCATTTAATCCCTATACTTGGAATAATATAATTTATTCCGATTTATTACCATCAAGCTGAGAGTCTAAAAGATTAAAAAATTTGAAATTCGATTTCTTAAAAAATTTGATATTGGATTAATAAATTTCCTTTAATTAACAAAGTTTGGTTGCCTAATTTGTTTCTTTTCTTTTCTTTTTTCCTCTACAGGGTTTCCCAGGTACTCCAGGTGAACGAGGACAATCGGGACCAGTTGGATTACCAGTGAGTTAAAATTGAATATACATCGGAATAATTTTCAGTTTTGGGGTCTTAAATGATATTGCATTATGAACCATGACTGAAAGTAATAGCTTATTTATCTGTAACTAATAGAAGTTTTAAATGTTTTCTCGGTATACTTTATCGAGAGTAATTATGAGCATAGAGAATAAATACGCTTAGAAATATAACATTTCCATGGTGTCTCACAGAATTTTTTATGAAAGCAGTGACTTTAACTAATTAATTATATCAAAGTCCAATATTTGATAGTCATAAGCTAAGCCAATATTTAAATATAATACGTAAGATAAAAAATCAATATAAAATTTATAATAATGTATAAAAAAGTAATATATATTTCTAGTCGAACACTCTTAGATTATTACTTAAATAATGAAAAGAGATTTTTAAAAATAATAAAGCATGTTATATAAGAATAAGTGAAGTGAAACGGAAAATAAACGTATATACTAACTTATTATTCAAATATAGAGGATTTTTAGATGATTCAAATTGTAGAGTAATTTATACTATTTTGTGTGTGTTTATTACTGCCATTTGACTTGTGAACCTTTTTTTCGTAGGGTCCAACCGGAGCTCCTGGAATTAGAGGCTTACCTGGTCCTAAAGGAGATCAGGTACTGAAACATTTTTAACGCACTGATTCTTAATTATGTTCTTTTCAGGCAGAAGGGATAGAAAAGGGGATTCATGTCTCTCGAGTCGTTTTTTAATTGTGTCATTCGAAATTTATACAGAAAGTAAATTCCCCTTGGTTTTTAACATGATCAAAACGCAATAGATTCGAAATATTTATAGGAAGAGATGCAGCTACTTCTCAAATACTTTTCAGCATAAAAACCAACCGAAACTGTAGCATATGTTATACCGTCAGATCAATTTTTGTGTTCCTGTATCGTAGAAATCTTCTGCCTAGGATTAGAGCCACCGTGTGATCTTTGTCACTGAGAAAATATTGAATGGAAAGGAATTTCTTGAGGTGAAAGGAAAGAAGGAAATCATTGACATTTAGATTGGTTTAAGGGACTGGATCGTGAAGCCCTTTCCAACGGAAACTATATTTTGTGAGCTGCTCCATGTGTAGGCGAGTGTTTTGTACATGATCAACACATCCCCGCATCTAAGTCTCTTGTTCTTTATAGCCAGTCGCATTTCTGACTTGTTGCACAGTGTTAGTCACCTCGCAGTCAGCGATAGTAGGAATGACGTTTGATGAAAACTATTGGAAACTGGCACATACGATAGACAACACAGCTACATGCACCGTTCACATGTTCCAGGAATATCTTTCGCAATGTGATATTCATATTCCCATTCGCGATGCCAACTGTGAGTGAAAACTTACATTCCGAATCACCCTTGTATGTTATAAATTATCCAATTCTATCCATTGTACACATCACTTGACGTGGTGTGGAAGCATGGAAAGTGAGATGCCAATTCAGGTATCATATTTTTAACTTGACTGGGGCTCAAAATTATCAAGTCTGTCTCCAATAGCCCTCGTGTTATTCTGAGTGGGCAAAAATCAGTCAGTCAACCCCACACATTTATTACGCAGTTACAATAATATTTTGAATAATTTATGTGTATTGAATTCAAAATAAATACTTATTTTAGCTGTACGGATTAGTGAAAGCCTTTCACTATTCTACTGTAGGAAACTGTAACGAAATTATAATGATTCTAAGATGAATCCCTTTGAAATCAGCGATCATTTGATTTAAGTAATAGAGCTATAGTAATAATGAAGTCAAAGATATTTGCGGTTGTGATTTTATAGTTGCTCTTTAATACATACAACGTTAACGATTTAATCTTTTATACCATTTAACAATAAACCAAGTTTTTCTGTGATACATTTATAGCGTTAAGGAATAACATGCCCTACTTTTTCAGTAAGGAGACTAAGTAAAGATCCTATAAGTTTCACTTGAAGAAATCTTAGTTTCCTTATTACTTATTTTTAAGTAATAGTCCCCTCATTTTTTAACAAAACTACTAAAAGATCTGTCACTTATTTTCCAATTGTTAATTTAGTTAATACGTCTAAATTATTTTTCGAGCGCTGGGAGATAACATAAGTTGAGTGCAATAATAATTAATTTCAATTATTCAACTTATGTCTAGAGGACCTTTTTCTGTACGTTCAAGTAAACTATTTCCCTCGTATTTTCTTGTCTCGGATAACTATGCAAGATACATTAATTTTCGTCTCTCTTAATCAGTTCCTAAATTTTTCTTACTATCAAATGAAGCTAACACTATAACAATGAATTTTAAATGCATCAAGAATTTTGCGGTTTTTAAAGTATTTTCGCATTTTAGTATGAAATCTGAATTTTTATATTGGATCATTTCAATTTCTTGAGAGTGACATAACAATTCAATAGCGAAATATTTTTATTTTTTTATTTTAGGGTATCCCAGGAGAATCAGGAACTCCAGGTGAACCTGGTCAACCTGGTGAAGCGGTAAGTAATTCTCCTTTGGATTGTTTCATCACTCGTTTCTCATCGCTGAATGTTTATTACATTTATTAGGGTTTGGAATCCATCTCATCATATTATGATTGCCATTGTTTCTAATGAATAATTTTCTTCGTTTACTGAAATTACATCAGTAAAAGAATTTTTGCTTCCTTTCAGGGTATTCCAGGAGATAGTGGACAGGATGGAGCAAAGGTAAGTTTAAAATAGGAGAGAACACATTGTGAAAAAAGAATGCTTTTACCTACTTAGTCTATAATAGTTACGTTTTTTAATGACAGTCATACAATCAAATCAGTAGTCCATCAAATAACTTAAGCTCATTTCTTTAGGATTTCATAATGACTCTCTCTAATTTTTCTAAATTCAACAAAGAATATTCAGTAATAGGATCTCATGATTTTCCCCATTTTAATAAAATAAAAAATGTTTCCTATCCATGCAAAATGAAAGAAATACTCGTCAATGTACATTATTTTTACGAAAAAACTGCACAGATGCCATATGCAGCCGTTTCGCTTGCATTCTTCAAGGAATTTCCATTCGTTTTACAAAACATAAAACGCACCATTGAGTGAAGCTATTTCTTTAAAATTTGGACTTGGTTTTCTACAGAATTTTTTTTTAATCATGGCATTCTTTTAATAATGCAGGTAACACAAAAATAAAAGGAATATATATTTCTTTCTTAGAGGAATCAATTGAAATTGAATCCTGTTTAAGATGTTCATAATGTATTTTCGTTTAAAATATATAGATACATTTGTTGTAGCAAGCCTTGAAGTAATTTTACTTTGATGGATTTTACTGATTCAAATCTCCTTTGGAATTTCGTTTTCTGGAATTCTTAAAGTATACGAGTTGATATGACTACGTTTTCAAACATTATAACTTAATAGATACCGTGTATGTATGCTGTATTGCAGCAAAAAGTGAGACTCTTTGACTGAAAATGTTTGCTGAGATACTATAAAATAATTTGCTTAGTGAATTTTAATCTGAGATTTAAAATTCGGTTTGAGAGCGCGTCATGAAGCTTGAATATGTTAGTTATTTTTCGATTTAAAATATAGGTATGAGTTAAATTAAAATGCAAATATATTTCAGAAATAAAAAATAATAATACATATTATGATATGGGAGTGCAAACGTGTTAGATTATGAATGACATTATCGTTATCCTTCTGTACTAATAAAAATCAAACCTAACTCTCCCTTTGCTTAATTAAATCTGCCGAGGCTCAAAATTCTATCATGGTGGAGCGTTGAAGTTTGGTGAGGGATGTGACAGCTCAAGTGTAGTCCTCGTCGCTTAGCCGTGGTTCAAAATCCCAAGGTTTGTCTCCACTAGACCTTGACAAAAAAAAATCAATATTAGCTATTCAAATAAAGAGAGACTTGACACGACATCCCCCTTCAAAATCTAGTTTTATTCTGAATTAAAAAATAGTAATTACATTATAATCAAAGCAATAAATTAGAAGCGAGCGCACTCTGGCACCAATATAGACAAAACAAAAAAAAGAGAAAGTTTTGCTTCACCTTCGTATTGCTTCAAAGGGAGACGTAAATTAACCCCTTAACGCATTTGTCTGTATCTGACATGGGTGAATGTTACCCTAAAAATTTGCCCATGCCCGTATCCTGCCCGGTTTGCACATGCCCGGGAGATTTTGTATCTCCCGTTATTTTATTTCTATTGCCCGTTTGAGAGCCATTCTAGTAAAAATACACCCACCTACAGTTCTAGTTCTATTTTTAACCCATCTTTCGTTCTCTAGTCACACTCCCAGAACTGAAATTGCAAAAAAAAAAAAAAACAACGTACACTATATCTATCTATTCATTTTTTGTCAAGATTTTTTATAAGTTTTTCCAAAAAAAACACTCGCGCTTTAAGGGGTGAAAATCAAATTAAATCATGCCCGTTGTTTAATGCTTGAGGAATATACTAAACTTATAGATCTTAATAAATGTATTATTGTTATTCACTTTTTTTACAGGGAGAACCAGGAACACCGGGTTTACCAGGACCTCCAGGATCTCCTGGATTACCAGTAAGTAAATATTAATCATTCCTAATAAGTAATTAATATAATTATATGTAATCATTCCTAATAAATAATTAATATAATTATATGTAATCATTCCCGATAAATATAAAATGCAATGAACCATTCTTCAATATTGTACTGTTCTAAAACAAATATAACATTGTTATTCTTTTTTCCCCCATGATTCTGCAGTCTTAGCGAAGGAGAATGTAATTTTCAAGCTCTGGTGTTCAGTATTATGAAACAAAAATAAAAGAGAAATTTAATATAAGGGGCATATTTTCGTCTTCTGCAGTTTGCACCATTCACAAATACACTCTATAACAAAAAAAAAACAAAAAAACAAACAAAAAAACGACGCATCAAGAACGAGCTATCCAATAGAGACAAAAATTGGTGGATAGAAAGATTACGTACAGAACAGAAAATGATTAAAATTTCAGAAAAATTGAATGATTTATTTCAGAGTTACATAGTTACAAAGTAAGGAGCTCAATAAGGTGTTGGCTCACCTCTAGCCTGAATGCAAGCTGCCACACGACGTTGCACAGAGTGATAAAGCACCCTGATGATCTCCTGCGGTATTTCTAGCCAAATTTGCCCCAATTGTCGGGCCAGGTCATTAACATTCCCTGGTAGATGCAGTCGTCTTCTCATCATATCTCAGAAATGCTCGATTGGAGGGAGGTCTGGCGTTTTGGCTGGCTAAAGAAATGTTTGACAAGCTGTAAGATAGTTTATAGCAACACGTGCCGTATGTGGTCTGACATTGATTTGCTGAAAAATAAGGTCAGGGTACCGCAAAAGAAACGGTAGCAAAACAGTTCGCAGAATGTCGTCGACGTAATACTGTGCTGTAAGTGTGCCTCTAATAACGACCAAAGTGGTCCGTCTGTCAAAAGAAAAAGCACCTCAGACCATAACTCTTGAATGATGGCCTGTGTGGTGTGCTATAGTGAAAGCAGGATCGGCATGCTGTCCTGGGCGTCTCCAGACACATCTTCTATGATAGTCCTAACACAGTTGGAAGCGGGATACGTCATTAAACACTATACGTCCCCAGTCAGCATGATTCCAACCTGATAGAGCCAAGCACCACTGTAATCTGGCTCGGCAGTGTGCAGGCGTGAGTGGCAGGTGACGTAGTGGTCGGTACGAGCGTAAATTTTGCTCTATCAGCCGTCTATGAATGGTCATGGTGGTTGATAACGATGAATCAGGCGCTGTGATAGTTGATCTGACAATCAATGTGTCCTCCAGATCTGCTGTGGCCATAGGTAGACCACTACCATCATGACGCTGAAATCTGCCATTGTACGCCCATTCTTGCTAATTGCCGTATTGTTTTGACCAATATGACGTGCGATTCTCCGATTTGCCCAATCCAATGATATGACTTCTTTCAAACTATGTCAGTTGCTCGTAAGGAACTCGAATCCTGCGGCGAGGTATTGTTTCAGTCGTTGAAAGGTATCTTAAATCGCAATGCAACAGAAATTTTGAACATCTGATTGAGAATCGCTTCTTATAGACACCTGCTGAGGGCTCAGTTCCGATGCTGTATAGCTTCCAGTATTCATTCATTGAATACCAAATTTTTATCATTTGCTTGTTCGGTAGAAATGTCTTTTCGTACGAAATTTTATTACAATCGAGCACCTCCTTCTTGGTGCGTCATTTTTTTTGTTATAGAATGTATATAAGAAAAATGGAACTAAAGTATTTCCCTTTATAAATGCACAGATAAATTAATTTCGATGATTTAACTTAAATCGCCGATGTTATCTGAAACGTTTTCCATGAATGAAACAGTATTTATGGTGAGTGTTATTACACTAAAGGATTCATTTGACTCTCTCTCTCTCTCTCTCTCATGGAATCTAAATCTAAATAAAGTTTTCGGGGATGAAACCAGACGTATAACTACAACCATGATTATTAGAAACAGGATAATTCTTAAACATTTTGTCTTTTGACAGGGTCAACAAGGATCTCAAGGGATTCAAGGAATTGAAGGAGAAGAGGTAACGTATTCAGAAAATGTTTTTTTGAAAAAAATCTTCATATGCATTTACCGATGGTATTATTAAATAATGTTATATTTATGATGCCATATTAGGGACCTAAAGGATCGAAAGGAGACGCTGGCCCAAAAGGACCAGATGGGTTACTTGTAAGTGTCAATTTTATGTTATTTATTACCCTATTCAAATTTAACTCTGAATAAAATTTCAATGTAAAACTATCATTCGAATAAATGAATTTTTCTTTAATATTATCATCGTTAATATAAATATTATAAACCCATTTTAATTAACAATATTTTGTTAAAAAACACATAATTTTGCTGTTTCAAATCAACTTAGTTAAGAAACACTTAGAGACAAGATTGTTACCTTTTTCAAATTTAGTTGTACATCATACGACTCAACAATGCCATAATTGCCTTAATATTGCTATTGATATAAGTTTAAGAAATTAATGGGAAGTTCTTTGTAAGAAAAGTAATGCTAAGTCTTACACCATATTTTATAAACAAAAATTTCATATTAAATATGATAACAGTCACATGTTCATAAATATGAATATAAAACAAAGATATATTTCCAGTCAAAAACCCAATTTCTTACGGGTTTTTGTAAAAATTAAGCCAAAACCTAGACACATCTCATTTGCTTGTATTAAAATAATGTTGAAATATTAGAAGAATCTCTCTCTATAATCAATCCTAATAGCCTTGAAACGTCTTTCTTTAATAGCTCAACATGTTTAAATTTTAAGTATAGAATCTATTTTTTTTTAAGGTGACTGCCTACCTTCAGACCCTATTTTTTTACAGAAACAAATTTTTGAAACAAATTTAGTGTTTTTAGGAAGAAAAATAAAAAAAAAATATGTAAATACATGAAATTTTTTAAATAAATATTGTACTTTTAGAAAAATGGGTTGCTTTCAAGGAAATTTTACCAAATTTTTACAAAAACGGGTAACACTGTATAAAAATTTCTAATACAATTATCATAATTTTCTTTATACACAACATACATATTATGGTGCTCTTCAAAATGAACCAAAATCTAAGAGAAATATTAAAATACAAAAAAATTACAGACAATTATACATAATAATGTGAAAATTTTGATATCTTTTTAAGTTTTTCTTTATAAAAACATCCCTAAATGGAAAAATATTTAATCTACAACAAAACTTATGGTCCACTTTATGAAAAATAGCATAATAAACATTCCCACAAAATTTCAAAATATTATCTGGTTTGGTTCTAAAGATATCATGTATCTGGTCAAGAGTTTCTTTTGAAAACATAATTTTGAGAAAAACTCATTTAAAGTTTTATCTTAATGACCTTTTTCAGAGAGTGTTTTTTAAAATCACTATACCTTTATTTCTTTTTCGCGTAAAGGAAAAAGAAAAACTGTTTTGGAAAGAAAAATGTTCAAACTATAAGAGTTAGAAATAAAAAAAAAATGCTTTATGTAGACGAGAAAAACGACATTTTCAAGGAAGGCAGTCACCTTAAATCGACTTCTATTTTTAACATTTTAAAAATTTTGGATTTCAACATAATAAATTACTTTAATTTTATTTTATTCAAGTAAAAATAAGTTAATTATGTTTTATAAAGTAAAAATAAATTATGTAAAATATAATAATTACAAAGAATGAATGTTTTATAAAATAATCTATAAAATAATAGAAATAATTTATTTATCTTTGTAATTAATTTAATATTAAATTTATTATATATATATATATATATATATATATATATATATATATATATATATTAAAGAGTAAACAAATAATTTTTATGTTTTATTTACTTATAAATGTTTTTATACTTTACTGTTGTGTTAAAAATGAAACTTCAATTTTTTTTTGTATATATTATTCACAATTAAAGATAAACACAAAAACTCATTTTAATAGGGTCCTCGTGGACCAGCTGGACTCCAAGGATTAGTAGGACCACCTGGACCAAAGGTAATCTTAACAATATTTTGCTTCTTGTTTAACTATTTTATCAGTTGCTTAGTAAAATATTTGATTTAATTTTTTTTTCCATTTCAGGGTGATCAGGGTAATCCCGGTCCAAGAGGACCAGAAGGTCAAAGGGGTTTTCCTGGGCAAGCAGTAAGTTTCTTATTTTAGTAATAAATGGCAATAAATTTGGTTTAGAGAAAAAAAAAAGTTTAATTTTTCATTTTTACCTCAGGGACCTCCGGGTGATATTGGCTCTCAAGGTACTCCAGGATTTCCAGGTCTACCTGGACCTGCAGGACCATCGGTAATTTCTATTTATTTTAAATAATTCAAACGTACAAGATACATGTTTCTAATAATCAACAAAGCTATAACAACCATTTAGTGAATCAAACTTCACTGATGGATAAGTACGTTAAATCTTTATAGTACATGAAGCAAACAGTTCTCATTGAACAATATATGTTTCAAAACAATGCCGCAGTTCAATTTTTATCTTTGCTCTTGTTAAGGATCCACCCGTGTTTATAATAAACAATGATATTCTTAAAATGAAAGATAATTGTATGCTATTATACATTTTGACATTTGGTGATGGTAATTGGCATAATATAATGCTTACTGTATACATTTTCAGAGTTAAAATCGAAGATACGAATGAGAAGTAATTTTTAAAAATTAATTTTAAAAAAACGATGGTACTGATAATAATTTGAATGGTATTAGTTAAAATTTAGGTTTTTTTCTTTAATAAAGTTGACGTCCTGAAAAGTTTAGGGTTAAGATTGGCTTTATAATTAATCCTTGTCATTAAATCAATCCTTTCTTAAATCAGTGCTTCTCAAACTTTCAATACTTGCTACCCAATATTCAATTAAAATTTTCATCGCGCCCCCTTCATACAATAACAATGTATTAAATTTAATAATACTATGCGTTGATGCTAAACCTACAATACGACTGTAACCTCTTAAGTGCCGCCGGCGTATATAAACGTCTTTCTCAGCCGGTGCGTTATTTGCCATGGACGTATATATACGTCTTTCCGAAGTACGATCGTTTCTCAGAACTGCTTTCCATAAAAAAATTATTCCGAAGGCATTTGGAATGCAATTAAAGGACCTTGACAGTGCTTGCGAAAGATTTACTTATTTCAGTGGATTTGCTCATTAACTCCTTTTTTCCCTCCCCCCAATACACCACATACGCTCGCCAACGTGTTAACCGGTGGCATTGGGGAGCGAATCTCGCAATTTTTAATCGGCATTTTAGGGACTAATATTAAACCGTACAAATTATTAAGATCAGTGTGTTAATTTTTGCATGACATTTATATGACAAGGCCATGGGATTACTGATAATTATCAAACTTATTCTTAACTTAGTATTGTTATAAATTATAAAATATAAATTGTTATAAAATATATTTATAAGTGTATTACATTAGTATAAATACGCATTTTATTTTTATTTGTCAGAATGTATTTATTTGGTTATACTTTCAGTAAATTAATAATTTTTAAAAATAATCTTTTGTTCTCAACTTTTCAATAGGCTCGCACCCCCTCGTAAGGTTATCACGCCCCCTTAGGGGGGCACGTCCCACAGTTTAAGAAACACTGTCTTAAATAGTACGCAAGAAAAGGGCTATTAGGTTGAAAATCTTGGTTCTTAGTAAATTAATGCTTTAACTCAAAGTTAGTGTTTTTTCATTAACAAAAATAACACAGAAATTTTCTTCCTTTAAAATTTGAGCAATCTCTTCGAGCCTTCTGTCGAATTTTCCAGATGGAGTATTAACATAGATCTTGTCACGGGCATTATACTGCGCTTTATTTTTGGCTTGACCATTACCAGAACAGAATCTGTGATTTTCGCTACAGCTAATTCATGCTTTTCAAACACGAAGAAATCATAAGACTCAATTTTACATTCTTTGAATGTATTAACTATATGGACGTCCGTAGCTGTTTTGAAATAAGCAGTGTTCAATAACTCCCCAATATTTTTACAAGCAATGATTTGCCCTGTGGATCAGTGATTGTCACAAGCTTGACTGTAATAGGTCTTTAAAGTCCACAATGAGAAATTTTGCAACATAAAAAAATGAAGATAAACATCAAAAAGAAATCAATGAAAAGCTCTTGAGGCAAAATGCTGATGTTGCTAGCATTAACGCGTTTCGATTGGCAATGTTAAATTTTTTTATTTTTAAGTTAATATTAACAAGAATAAAATTGAAATAGTGATTGTGAACAGAATATTCTCTAAGGTAACCATGCAAAGCATGAAATAATGTTATGTTATTCCACGTTATGCACGTTTGTTCAAAATATATTACTTTAAAGGTCCTAAAGATCTTATCACGTCAGACTATGTCACTAAAGCTAGTAAAACAGCTTTCGTGCCTTAGGAAATAGGAACTATTGAGACATAGGTTACTGTTCACCACAGGAAATGGGCGTTACATTAAGACTGTCTTGCTTAAGGTTCTCGACGATTCGAGAACTTCTATTTCCCAAATGTTGGTAGCTACCCATTTTAATTATTTGCTTTTGAATTTCACCGAATGTTGCAAGAAACATTATGAAAATCGGTGACGTATGTCAGTCACGGAAATATAAGCACTTCCTCTCACAAAACATTTTCCTTCAAATGCACAGTCAACACACGCTTGCGTCATCGTCATTAACAACATTTGTTTGGAAGCATTGATTTTAGTTTTTGGTAGTATTTTTCGAGAAATTTTTGGCTCTTAATTTTGAGCACCATTGTGTATATACACAGGGGGCACCAAAGTTCGTTTAAACTTAAAAAATTCATTTAAAAAAAAGGAAGAAAAATGATGATAAAGAAGTGCGATTTGCAAGAAAGTGATCACAAGAAAGTTGGAATTTTTTTAGAAGCAAAAACATTTTTAATTAAAAATATCACTGGTAGAGGGCGCTGACAATGTGAAACACATTGCACAGAACAAAAGTATGTTCCACTAATTTATTCTTCCAATAACAACTGTTGAGACAACATACCTCCAGAACCGACACAACTAAGGTGGCCATACAATCTTTTCAATCTCGACCCATCACGCTGTCCTCACCAAAGGTAGTCAATAGGAATCGTTTGACTGGATTGACATAGTA
>BMAV01003132.1:592543-618503 GCA_019973955.1 Trichonephila inaurata madagascariensis
TCTTGGATTGAATGCGGGCACGACTAAAAATGTTTTGGTTCCTAAAAAAAATCAGGCTACCTTGCTAGCCTTTTCTTACAAACCACCTTTCTTTATCATCATTTTTCATGAATTTTTAAAGTTTAAACGAACTTTTTTCGGTGCACCCGGTATATGTGTGTACACCACAGAATTTAATGTAACAAGATTCAAGTATTACATTAAGCATTTTTTTTTTCTATATTTCGTTCCTTCAAACAATTAGAAGTTTTTTCATCGGTATCGTATGCTAATGTATATTTATTTGCATCTTTTTTAAATGTTAACATTTAAAGATTTTCAGCAGTTTTTTCAAACAAAAATAGAAACGTAAACACTCATATATTGCAAATGTCCTATCTGCTTTTAAATTCTTTTATGTACTAAATTAAATCAAGATGTAAGAATTCAGTTTTTTCCTAATTGAAATACATTATTTCGTAATTGTGTAGAGTCATCTGCTGGTATTGGATAGTAATTTGCCTTTACTAAATAGCGTTCGTAAATAAATCATTAATTGAATGCCTTGTCTCGTTTATAACAGTTTTAAAGGAATATTTTTTCTTGCAGGGGCCACCAGGTCCACCAGGACCTCCAGGACCGATGGTGAGTATATTTGAATTCAAATGAGATTTATTTAATGTTTTTCTCCCCTGATACTCCGGTGAAATATCTCAGGCTTTTGTGTTTTTATCTTCGAATTATATATTCATATATATATATATGATAAAATATATTTTATTCGTATAAAACAATTTTTTTTTATTAAGAAATTGGCAAAATGAAATTGTTTAAATGTTATTCATCTGACTCAAATTAAACAAGAAATATTACTTAATAAACTTGGAGTTTGAAAGAAATTTAAAGACTACGATTTGTGAGATTCTATCTTCTCAAGTGGGATTGCTTCAAACGACAATAAGCAAACTATGATACGCGTAAGGTTTGTTGGTGGCACACACATATGGTAAAAAAAATATACGGATTAAACTAAATTCTCTCCCCGTTTATCCCTAAAATGGGGGCTTTAGAGCATGAATTCTTAACATTGTCTCTTTACCTCCTCCTGGAGTTAGTTGAGGTGAAAATCACACTCATTAATCAGATACTCTTGGGATCCTAACGTAGTAGTGATTGAGAAGCAATTAAATTGCGCTCGAAAGGAAAACAAACTACTCACAATAGATCCCTTTTATAAATATACCGTTAGCCTGGCTACGCAATATGTAGACAAGACGATCAACTTATATTACGTAATGGGTACTTATCTTTAAGGAGATGCAACCTCAAATCCTCATCCACGTGAAATCTTTTAATAACTATAATAGCTCAGTAACAAGCGATCACAATTCAGGTTGAACTAGCACTGCAATATAGCCACATAATAACTATTTTCTATCTCACTAACAATTTATACTTTATTTAGAAGTGATATTCATTTGAGATGTTGAGTTGTTCTATCTCAAAGTGCCAACTGGGCCGGATGGAAAAATCCCGAGTTAAACAGGAGAGACCTCATGATAGCTCATTGTTACAACATTACTTTTATTGTTTTAATTGTGTAACTCAAACGTTAGATAGCCTATTTACTACTAATTTTTTAAACGACATGTGAAAAGGGATAAACGCAAAATATATTCTGGCACAAGTTGGAGTACACGCTCATTACATAAGTGAAATTTTAAAATAAAATTCAGCAATCCAGCTAGCAAGCATGAGGTTTTATTATCAATATAACGATCTCCTTAAAATGCCATGAAAAATGCATTTTCGGGAGCTAAGGATAAAACGTGATGTCATGTGAAGATACATGGGAAAGTGCTTTGCTTAGCGGAGTGGTAATCTTTAGTGGAGCCCAAAGGACCGAAAACTCGCTCACTGATCGTGTAATAAATTTTGTATAAAATCCACAGTTTGGTATTTTTCTCCGTTCTTTTTTAAAGAATGTCAAATATCCATGCCGTTGAATATATGTGTATCACGTATACATATTAATAATGTATACTTTAAATAAATGAATTTCTAGATGGAACGATTTATAGAAATTGGTAACCGATGCTGCTCAGCACTTGTTTCGAAATTTGGTAAAATTAGTTTATACGTCCGAGACAAAACTCATTAGATAAAAACTTGGATTCTTCAGATTAGTAAGAATCGTAATCCTGTGACATTTTGTTCGAAACCTAAGTCACAATTTATATAAAAAAAAATTCGCCATTTCGTCTTCTACATTGAGAATTCCTTCCCGCGCACAATATCCTATAATAATAAAAACAACTGAGAATTTTTCTTACTAATTTTTCTTTGTAGATTTGCAAGTTCCGATATTATGTCAATAACTTAAAAATTTGCTGATTTTTTTTAAATATCAGTATTGTAAAATAAGACATTTTACTGTAAAACAGACTAATACAGACGTTAGACGATGTAGTTTCCCGGGAAAAAAAGAAAAATGGTTCAATTTTGCGCTGTTTAGACAGAGCTTTATTGAAATTCTTTAAGCTCCAAATTATTAAAGTCATCTAGGGGTGCACAAAATTTATGTTCATTATTCTATTAAAATATCTTGAAAAACATTTTTGATAAAATTAGAGTTGCTAGTAAAAAATGTTAACAGTTTTAAAATAATTTTAAATCTCTTCGTCTGAAATTTTAAAGTATATTTTAAACTTATCATGTCCTAACATTTTTATATCTAAATTTGATTTGATAGTTGAAAAATTTAAATAAATTTAAATAATAAATTTTATATATATACATACATACATACATATATATATATATATACAGGGTGTTACCAAATTCGACTGACACATAATTCAGAGGGATGATAGTAGGCAGCATTGGGACCACAAATCGCTATAGAACATGGGGTCGCTGAGTAGATGAAAATCACGATAATAGTAGCCAAGCGAATGCTGGTATTTGGAGCCCTGTGGTGTTAAAGAAACTTGCACGTATGCAAATTTCCCACTCATCTGGGGAGAATAAAAGCAGAGAGTAAGTTGTCACAAGTGGACGTTGCATAAGGCGCAGGTGTTAAACCGCATTTGGTAATGTCAGATGACCCGAATAAGCGCATATGCACCACATGTACGGCCCATCCGATTGCTATGATTGCATCGCGCAGAGAATGACCGAAGAGGCGATGTTAGCGCCACACTTCAACCCCTAGCAATTCTTCTTGAGAGGCCGCCTGAAATCGCTTGTAAATGAGGCGCCTGTGGCTACACGGCATGGGTCGTCCTCGCTTCAGCCGACATCACCGGATTTGTTTAATCCTTCCCCCATCGATGTCCTACAACTTCAAACAATTCCTGTGACCATCAGCTGTTCGTATTGTAAACATGCTTTACATCTAATCAATGGATTTCTTACCTCTTACTGCCCCTTTCATTCCACTCGACCCTTCAGAACTGTTTTTGCGAATTACTCCGACTATACGTGGTTTGCGACCACATGTTCTATTGTGATGGTGATGGGTCGTCCCCATGCTGCGTACTATCAGCTATCTGAATGGGTCGGTCGAATTTGGCACCACACTGTATGTATATTTTATATATATTCAAAGCTCAAGGTACAGAAATACTAAGTATTCAAGATAGATGCTACAGCAGCTATAAACATAACAAGCTGAGGATTACTTTAAGCAGGATTAAAGGTGGCAAGCCAACATTTCTGCTTATAATACTGAGAAGTTACAATGAATAGAGATCTTATGAATCCATTATTGATCATCCAATATAGGCATATCCTTAAGATGCATTTCAAAATGCTTAGAGCACAACACGATTCAACGAACTGCTTAAAAGTTATAACCCTATTTACTGATTTATAAACAAGCTCAAATTTGCGTAATAGAAAGGCCTCATCGTAATTAGTTTGTTTTGTTCAAAAAGTGTATTAATATTTATAATAAAATAATATTTTTATAAACTATTAGGAAATTTTTATTAAGAAATATATGTATATATATCATTATAGTATGTTAAGAATAATCAAAATAATGGCAGATATTTTTATTATTTCTACCAAATAGGAAGTATCGACATCTGTGTGTGCTCAGAGGAAGAAATAATTCGCAAATGCACAAAAATTTCAGTGAACCATGTAAAACTAACAATAAATTATTTTGTGAAGTCGTACCCTAATTATAAATAAGTAATATATTAATTCATTCCTATTTTAAGTATTCCTTAGAACGATAACTTTTTGAAAATTACCAACAGTACCTGTTGTGTTGAACATAATTTAACAGTAAATTTAATATTTATATATAATTTTTAGAGCACTGGTGGAACTGAGACCGAATTCCGAGCTGTCGAAAATCTCTCTGAACTTCGTGGACCAAGGGTAAGAGAATATCTTTGCATGAAATCAATTATGTATGATTTATCTTCAATTTCAAAGAAAAAGAAAAACTATTTTTATTTAAAAAATTACGTAGTTTGAGTCGATTTCTTAAAGTAAGAGATAATGTTTGTGTAAAGATCAAATGCAGCAAGTCTAAAATAATTGTTTTAATGACATGCTATAATAAATGTACATCTATCAATGTTTTATTTTCTTTTTTTGAACGATTGAAATTGTGTTTACGTGATATTCACAATTTCTTATAACTAACATGCCACATTTTATTCGGAGTTGTAGATTAACATTTTCCTTTCTTTATTTTTTTTTAGTTAAAATTCTTATTTTTTTTTTCAAGAAAAATTATATTTAATGAAAATATTGAGTATTTTAAATATGGCAATTTCTTTTATGTCATATAATTTTGAAATACATTTTAAATTATATGACATATAATTTGAGTATTAAGTTATTATTATTATTGACATATAATTTGAGTATTTGAGTATTTTTTTATCTCCTTAGGGATATAAAGGAGCTGCTGGACCTCCTGGTTTGGTAAGTATATTATTTTTCTATAGAAAAAGACCACAAATTGGATGGTTTAAAAATGATAAATATAAAAATATTCTGTTGTTTTAATTTTTAATAAATAAAATAATATTAAAACTATGTATTAAGGTATTTACCATTTTTCACTGTAGATATAATTCATCAACCCTTGGAAATGGGTTTACCCTTTGCTTCCAGAACTCTTATGAGAAACTTTTGCTCTACATTTTTAATTCTTTACCTTGCGTTCATCACAAAAACGTTTGCAAAGGAAAAATATGACGATGGAAAGATTTGATTCAATTGAACATTTCTATTCGACACAAACTAATTTGGTAAAGTCTATCAGCATATATATCACCGAAGAACTACTTTTTGCATAAGTATTGCTTTATCAGAGAAATATAAGAAGCTGGGAAGAATGAGGAAGAAAAAAATATTTTCTAGTCTAGTTGTTTTAGTGATAGAAGTTTGTGTTATTGTTTAAAATCTCGATTCTACCGAAACCTAATTATTTTATGTTCGCATATTCGAGAACCAAGATATTTCTACACTTATCTAGTTCTGTGACCGAACTTTAACCCTTCTTCAAAATATTGTGAAAAAGATAGTTAAGGCTAATTTCCATTAATCGCAGACAAATCACTAGTTATTAAAAACTATTTAGTCTTAGAAATTTTTCATTTTGCTTAAATCTTTACTGGATAAAAACAAACTTCTAGATATCAAACTAATTAGATATGTTTGGGGAAAAATCTGACGTTTATAGATAGGAATTAGTTATCGAAGGAAGACCATAATTCGTTTTGTAACAGAAGAAAAATTACTCTCGATCAGTGCTTCGAAACTTTTCATCGCCGTGACCGGTCAAAGTTTTAGCTCGGTCCACTGAGGGTGGTACATTGAATGTTTACATTTTAGATTGTGTGTTTAGCTTTCATATTTTTTAATTGTATTCAAGTATACTCTCAGAAGAAAATACAGTTACACCAAAAAAATAAATGTAAAGTGAAGAACAGAAAGTGATTTCCATTGAAAATCGTACAAACCCGAGAGAAATACTCCACAATAAATAATAAATTATAGCTTTAAAAACTAAAAAACACGCTTTTATGTTTAATTGAACTAAAAAGTAAAAAAATAATTCTTAATATAAGAATAAAATGATTAACGAGAAAATTAATGTCATTGGGGTAAAAGCGTGGGGTGTTCTATATCAATTGTTCTAATTTCTGACTAGTTCTATTCCGAAATGCTGAGTTAGTGTAAAAATGTAGTATACAGTACACCACACTTTTACCACAATGACATTAATTTTCTCGTTAATCATTTTATTCTTAAATTAAGAATTTTTTTTTTTTTACTTTTTAGTTCTATTAAACATAAAAGCATGTTTCTTAGTTTTTTTTAACTATAATTTATTTTTCATTTTTTAGTTCGATCTAAAATAAAAGCATGCATTTTTAGTATGTAAAACTATCATTTATTCATTGATGAATTAATCTTAAATGCGTCATATGTTTTAGAATCTGGAATACCCTTTGGCATTCTGTCAGTGTGTCGATACGGCCTGGTTTGCAAAATGTAGGATCAGCCAACTGAAAGAAATCTGGAACAGCTGAGTTTGAAATGTTTCATGCGAAAGAAGGTGTAATGGCAGCAATATTTTCCACTAAAAAGAGCTCAATAATCTCTCTGAAACCTGCATCAGTATTAGACACAAAAGTACACTTTTTGAATCGAAGAATTTGTGAGAAATTATTTAATCTGGTGAGACCTCTGAATGAATTCTCAGCTGTTTTGGTAAAATGAAGCAATGAATGATGCTTCATTACACAGATCCTACAAGAGAATTTAGAAAACAGACTTTAATTATGAGTTAAGCGGTTAGAACAATGCTTCTCAAACTTTCCATATTTGTGACCCAATTTTGAGTCACGCGACTTATGTATTATAAACTGCGCATATTACCAATATATGTATTATGTTTTGTAAGTGACAAGCCCATTGAAGTCACTAGTAATTACTAAGCTTGGCTTTTAATTTAGTATTGATAAATCAATTATTAAATACTTTTTGTCGCACTTATACATTTATAAGTATCTTATATTAGTGTGTGAATATGTATTTTAATTTTTATCATGTCAGAATGTATTTTGTTTTGCTTCCTTTCGGTAAATTAATAATTATTTTAAATATTTTATTTTGGACTTTTCGATATGCTCGCGTCCTCCCTCCACGTAGGGTTATCATGCCCCCCCCCAAGGGGGTGCGCCCCATAGTTTGAGAAACGCTGGGTTAGAAAAATTAAAAAAAAATTTCACATGCACGAGTCCTTTTTTTTTTTTTTTTTTTATTTAATTTCCATTTCAGAAAAACGAGACAACATTGTTTATATTATGGTAAGAAATTGCTGATGCAAACTTTTTCGCTTTAATACGGCTGTAACTTAATATTTTAGTCGACAAATCTGGAAATGGAATCTGAAATTAGGTGCCAAATCTGGAAATGTTGTGTGGATTTAGTCGCCAAATCTGGAAATGGTATAATGAATTAGTCACTAAATCTCGAAATCCTTATTCCTGAGGATCCTAAGCAGGGCAATGAAACAAAACTATAAAATTATTGTATTGTCATAGGTCCTTGACAAGTGTGCAAAATTTCGTATTAATCTGACCTTTTAAAGTGGGTAAAAATCGAGTTCAATTCCGTTGCATATAAGTGAAACTTATAAAAGCATGTTAAAAAAGGAAATAATTTAAAGTTCCTTGGGCTGCCCGGGGATTGAGGACCACTGTTCTAGATTATAATACGCGAGATATAAAACAATGCTTTTGAATTTATTTCTTTATAAGGAAAAAAAACACATAATTTCTAAACATCAGCTTAGAAACTGTACAAATGAATGTATATACTCAATAGCTGAATTTCGAGTATGATATTTTGAAAATGAAGGCGTAAAATTCTGAATTCTGATTTAGCTCTGAAATGACACGTCTGAATGTCACGCAACATTTTATAGTTTTTTTTCAGAAAACGAATCTAAAAATTTTAGTGATAATACTCAGAGAGCAGACATATTGTTTCAGAGACAAATCAAAAATGTAGAAAAACTTTTGACTTAATTTTTTTATATGTAGTTGTCGTGCTTTGCGGCATACGACGATCTACCCAATAGTAAACAAAGGTAGCAAGATGTCCACGAAGGAATGCATTGAAATTAGAACGTCCAATATTTAGTTATAAAGCATAAATTATATGACAAATGAAAAGAAATAATTTAAAAGAGTATAAATTGGGCTTCATTTTTATTCTGATTTATCAAGAACTCATATTTATTTCGAGTGTTCAATCACCAGAAATCAATAAAATCAAGTGTTTTCTTTCGAAGGCAAAAAAATCAATGTCTACTTTTCTTACATAATCTCCAAATGATAAAAATAAGTTCAAGTTTCCCGTTCCTTCTTATTACAAAAGAGACGATTAAAGTCCGGAAGTGTCTTGAAATTTTTCTCCCACGCACAAGCTTTTCGAGCTGATGAATAAGTACCGTTTTGGCAGAATTATCTCACTCGAGTTGGAATAATCTTCATCATTGTGGAATAAAAACAATCAAAGTTTTTTTTCAGCTCTTTATTTCTCTTTGTCATAGTTATGTCCTTAGAAAGCGCTTTTTAGACATTGAAGTGACTCATTGAACCTAGACTGAAATTTTGTACATTTCCAAATGCCATGTTCCATTTCCAACTAAAAAATAAGACTACTTTTAAAATATTTCTCAAAATCCCGTAGTTTTTTTAATTGGTCATTTAATATTTGTACATTATAATTGATGGCAAATTTTTCGATGCTTTTTAAAAATAATAGATGTGCTTTAAAATCGTAGAACTGCTGGCGCACGTATGCGAGAACAGATTCTCTCTGACAGTTACTTTTACATGTCACAACTTAGGGTTTTTACATTTATTTCCTTTTAAATGTCTAATAAGAATTTTGTCCAGTAACATTTTTCCGTTTAAAATACCATCAACTATTCGTAGAATAAAAAGCAATCTTATACCAACATTATTATGTAACAAAAAATAAAATGGAAATTTTAAATAAAAAAGTTAATAATTTTAAAGTATACTACGTTATTACGTTACTACTACTAAATGTATTAGATATTTTAGAAAAAAGTTGTTTTGATAGAATGAGTGCCAGAAATTTTCAATACTCTCCGTTGGAGTGAGATTCTTCGAAATTTTTTCATTAAATTTAAAACAAAATAATTTCATGATTCTCGAAACAGCAGTCATTTTATGTACAAACTCATGCTATATAAGTTATAGGATCATTTTTAAAATAGAATTTGGCTCAATATTTTTTTAAAGTAGTAATTTTTTCTTTTTCTTTTTTTTTTATGTTTCTGAAATGTGTAAAGCTGCAACGTTTCTAAAATAAAAGGAAATTCTTTATAAAGTATCTTTATTTCATTATACTTTTATAACATTTTAAACGTTGCTATAAATAAACAGCTGTATATACCTGTTAGCCATTTATTTATGTTGTTGTTAATATCTATGATGCGTTATGAATAAAAGCGATGTAATAATAGAAATTTAGTTATATTTCCTTGAAAATTTATTTCATATTTCTCTCATACAATTTAAAATATTATTATTAAAATACAAATTATGTCAATGTTCGGTATTGATATCTGTGAGAACACACGATGGGCAGCATTATTTAAATAAAAGATGCTTACTATTCCCAATGACTTGAATTTTGAAGTGAAACTTCTGTAGGCCCAAGAGTGAATGGGAAATTTGCCCAGTTTTGCGTTAGGGTGAAAAAGCGAATGGAAGTAGTCATTCCTCCCATCCCCCGAATCATCGCCAGGGTGAGGAGATAGCGAGCGGGAGAAAAAGAGAGCTGGGGATACCACGTGACTTGCATCAAATCCGTGAAAAAGTTGGAGGAATTGTATCAGAGGAATGGAGTGGGGCCTCTTGCTCCTTCGGACGAAAGCCGCTTAGGTATTGGAGACATTAAGTGGGTACCCTTGCTACTCGTACTGAACTCGCGGGGCGTATTTTCGTAGTTTTTATATAATAAACGTGCCGTTTTCAACGAATAAACGCACCCAAAGTATTATCATTATATGGCTCTTCCCATCACAGGAGTGTCTGGGGCATTGTGTAGGTCACTGTTCGCGCAAGAATCACTACGTATAGCGTCTTGTAAACAAACACAGTGACTTCTGTGAGTGATGCATTATATTATTAATTTTCATTTCCATTGAATTATAATTAATTCTAGCCAGAATGCCTAGAACAAATGCACAAAAAGAGGAAAAGAGTTTCGTGAAAAAAAAAAGAAAACTAGCAGTAAGTCCAGTTGAAATATCACCAGGTAGTCCTGTCGCAGCTGTCATCACCTTCATCCATAAAGTTTTAGGGCACCAGAGGCTGCTGTAATCATTGGATTAGATGATGATTATCTAAACTGGAGACTTTAATGTTAATTTTGCTTCAGAAGAAGCAAAGCCACTCATTGAATTCTTGAAATGGACACTGAGTTTAACAATGAATACTTATTTTAGAGAAGAAACAACAAGATACGGAACCACGATTGAAGCAGTTTTCTCACTTTTTCTTGATTGACTACAAAGGATTTTTATATCCTACTTCTGTTACAGTACACCTATTGTGTCTTTCTTGGAAAATGATGTTGCAGAAAACTGAATAAAAATATTATTTTCATATAATAAATGAAGTTCTAATTTTATTTGATTAAAGTATGTTCCCCCAGCAGGCTAATATAATTAGATCTATTCCTGCATTTATGACCAAAGAAACTTCACTTCTATCGCGGGGCTTTCCACGTTCTTTTTTACCTAAAATAATGTCAAGTATTAACGTTGGACTGTAAGGCAAAGGAGGGATATTGGTGATGGACCCTAAAATTTTAAATCTGGGTCAAGTGACAAGGACGACACCTGAGCTGGCATACCATCCCAAATCTCTACTCCACGCCAGCGTGAGGACTTTGAACCTTCACAGCTTTAACTTTCATCAGCCCCTCTACGTGATAATTTTTTAGTGACTCTAGTTCATGAATCTTCGGCAACCACAGCCACCATACTATTGTCAAATAAAAAAAAACACTTAATTCTTATTTTTCGCATGAAATATGAAAAGTATAATTTCAAAAAATACAGTATAATTTCAAAATTACCAGTACTCCGATAATAACCGATAATCCTGCATAATCTCAACAACAAAATTGTAATACAATAAAATTTAAAAAAAGATTAAATTACAGAAAAGTTCTGCATTTTAAAAAGGACTTTGGTTCTCTTATAATCCACGAACATGGAATAATATTTTAGTATAATTTTGAGCTGCATTAGAAATAGAAAATATGTATAAAATATTATAAATCTTAAACTATAATACTATAATAATATCTATAAAGAATTTTATCTTTCGGGAAATTATCTCCTGCATCAGATTAAGCAGAACAGACTAAAATAATGTTACGATTCTTACAAACCAAGGAGTGAAGAATACATTCAATGGTCAGAAAGTATATTTTTTTATGCTAAGTTCAGATTAATGATTTCCTAGCTATGTCAACGAATGAAAACCTCCGAGGGTTTTCAAAGCGTATCCTGGATACTCCTTCTACCTTCTGGAGGTTTAAGAAAAGAAGAATAAATAAGACTTAATGAACCTTAAATGGTTTGATTTAACACACAACTGCCGAGGGTTTCATGAGAGAGAGAGAGGTCTATTATTAATGTGGAAGTACTCTCACAAATGGTCTCAGAAGAAATTTCAGGTGTGGAGAGGAAGCTTTCATTCTCTTGGCCTAAAACCCATTAATCTATTTTTAATCGTTAGGTTACATGTCGAAGAGGGAAGCAAGTTCTTTTGGAACTTCGAGACGATCAATTGAAAGTTGAGGAACATTGCCATTCTTCTTCCAAAGCATGTTTAGATAAAAAAAATTTTAAAAAAAGACATCTCGAAATATATTAGTGATAGTGTTCTATAATGCTTTTTTATTTATAATGATAGTTAGTAGTTATGATTTTCTCCTGCGTTCTTTTTCATGCATCGAAATTTGAGGGGGAGGATAGTGATGTTACGTTAGGGGGCAGAATGGATTGGATACAAGAATAAGAGGAACTCTCATTATAATTCTTTTTGTAAGAGGATCCAAGAAAAAAAATCGATGGATGTGGGTACTAGAATCAACTCGAGTCACGAAAATTAAAGTTCTAACAAATCCTGGAAAAAGAATTTTCAATCCATTTTACGAAATAAAAAATAAAAAAAAGGTAGATCATATATGAATAATAAATTGTTTTTTAAGAAATGTATTTCACTTTTTCTTGTGATTATAAAAATTCTTATTTCACTTTTATTTTTATGAATATCTTATCCACTTCTTTTGTTTTGTGTTTCACGACATCCAATTAAGATTCGTCCTGAATTCATCTTTTCGTTCTGAAACATTTCAATATATATGTGTAACATTCTATTCGCTCTGAATAACAATATATGATAAGATTCTAGCCATAAGGCAGTGATTCTCAAACTGTGGGGTGGGCTTCCCTAGGGGTCGGAATAACCTTAAGTAGGGGTAACGAGCATATTAAAAAGTCGAAAATAAAAGATTATTTTAAAAAATCCTTAATTTACTGAAAGGAAGTATAAAACAAATATATATACATTCTGTTATAATAAAAAATAAAATAAAATTTACACTGATATAACATACTTATAAATTTAGAAAGGAAAAGTAACATGATACTTTTCTTATTACATAAAACTCTGTATATATATATAACTTACTTAAAATATCTATTAATTAAAATTAACATATATAAAATTTGATTCTTATTTCGATAATTTGTACGGTTTATAATTAAGGTCATCTTATATCTTTAGCGTCAAAATACATTATAATTGCATTCAATGCATTATAATTGTACGGGGAGGGTGCGATAAAAATTGTAATTGAAAATTGGGTAGCAAAGGGAGCACTGCCAAAAGAGGACATAGTATGATTTATAAAAAAAAATCTTTGGTTTAATTATTTTTACAATTTTTTTGCTTGTAACCGACGTATATGGGTTACGTAAAGCAGTTTTTGTGATTAAAATATCCAAATGACTAACCATTTAATTTTTTAAAGAAAGTTTTTAAAATATATGAAGGGTTTTAAAATGTTACTTATCGTATAATAATTGAAGTACACACATGAAATTTGATTTATGAATACGTTAAGCTATGTATTACTAGAGTTGGTATGGGTTTTCTAGTAGCGTGTTTGATATTCGCAAAATACTTTTTTTTTCTGAATGCTTATTGAAAATTCCTTGAAAAATGTATAAATTAAGCTATTTTGAAAAAAAGTAAGAATTGCTTTGATTCAAAAATGCATACCAACTTCTGTTACATGTACTAATAGCAATAGGTAAAAAAATTTGAAAGCATTTGACACAATAGGCGGGAAAAACTCTAGCATTTTAAATGAAAAAAAATGAGTTCTATTTTTTCTTTTTAAGATAAATCCACTTAAAGATTTTATTTGCCATTGGGATGTGAATAAAAGCGAACATAAAAGTTATCATAATTTTAAATTTTTTTAACTTCGAGCTTTTAAATTTTGTGAGATTATAAAAAATTAAATTTAAAAAATTAAGCTAAAAAGCTTATATTTGAGTTTTTGATCGATTTTTGTCAATTGAATCGTACTGTGCCCTCTTAGCATAATTTTCTCCTTATTCAGTCAAGAAATTTATCGTATGACTTCCGAAATTTATGTTTATTAAATACTTTATTATTTAATTGTAGCAACATTCATATTATAAAAATAACATGGCCCAAATGAATGTTTGTTAACCTTTTTGAGTTCTATTTCTTTATGAACCTCATTCCTACTCTGTTACGCATAGAAATGACGATTTTCTGAAATTATTTACAGCCTGGTGAACGTGGTGTACAGGGAGAAAAAGGTCCCCCAGGAACGCCTAGCATGCGAGGTATGCCTGGTCCATCCGGTGGTCCAGGACCTGCAGGAAACCCAGGAACCCGTGGGCCTCCAGGTATGCCCGGACTGCCTGGCCCTCCTGTAAGTAAGTTTTTCTATTTCTCTTGATTTCCTCCAAAGCACCCATCAGATGATAACCCATTTTCTTTTCCAGGGTCGCAGTTTTTCTGAAGAAGAGGTCCGGGAAATCTGTGCATCTGTCTTAAGAGGTAAAATTATGTAATAATGGGAAGAGAGATTTCACACATTTTTTGTATGGCAGAAGGAATAAAAACCAACTGAAAAGTAATTGAAATAAATAAAATTGACTTAAAAGCTCTAGGGAAATGTTTAACCTCATTCATTAGAGCTATTTCTGTGCAGAAGAATTAGTTCTGAAAAATTATTGATTTCAGAAATATGAAACAAGTGAAATTATTTTGGAATTCCAACCATTGATTAGGATTTTTGTTAACTTGTCATTTGGCTTAATTTTACTAAGTCTGCATATAAAAAGATTATTAATACATATATTAATACAAATCTATTTCTTTCCCCCTCCAAAGAGCAGTTAATGGTTTCATAATCGAAGAGGAAAGGAGAAAAAAAAAAAGAGTTTTATGATTTCATCATTTTACAGCACAAAGATTTTATTTAAATTTCACTATCTTTAATTATTTCCCCCTCTTTTTGTAATAATCATTCTTAGTTATCAAAAGTCTCTTCATAAATGTCAATGTATTATAATTTATTTTTCTCAATTTCAAACGCACATTAATATTCCCAATTTTTATTCTATGTACTATTAATAGTTCAGTACATTAGATTATGACTTAATTGCGTTTCATTCTATAGTAATTATGAACTAATAACAAAAATTTCACTCAACCATATTTAATTATTTCACTAAAAATAAAGATTTTATCTTTCAATTACTTTTCCAAGGACCTAATAATAATAAAAAAAGTTTAAGATTTTCTAGTTTAAATAGTGATATCGTCTCTATTTCATTTTGATCAATACTGTGATAATATAAGGTTAGTTTTAGCTTTTCTTTTGTCTTCAAAAATGAATCTTGCTTTATTTTTTGGAATAGATAGACTTTATAATACTAGAATGGGGAAATTTTTAATCTCAAACTATTGTACTATTTGTTTCATCGAGAGGATCGAGTTCACATCTTTGAAATATATGTGTTGATTGATTCCACTAGCCATACATCGAGAAGATCAGGGATAGGCTTGCATAGTTTACAAAAATTCAAGAAATAATCGTTAAAATTCTAATTTTTATAAAAAATATCGCTTTAATTCACTATTAGGTAGCAGGGAACCTTTTTAATATATCAAAATCTTTTCCTAGAGCTTTGAAAATTACGTATTTTAACGCATAAATATATATCCAGGAAATGGGCAAAGTATATCATCCAAAATAAGTAAGAAAAGTATCCAAGAAATAATAAAAGTATTTGGAAAAAAATATCGCTTTTTCGTCTAAAATTATCTTTCCTACAATAAGTATATCATTATAATACCTTTTGGCATCATCACCCTTTTAGTTATCTGATGGTAACAAATCGTTTACTTTCGATTTCTTTTTTTCGAAATAAATACGAATTGCAAAAATAAATTTTCACACTCCCCCCCCCCTTCACCCTTGTTTGAGGGGAAAAAATTGAACTGAAATGAAAAATATTTTCGATATTCAACCTTAAAAAGTAAGAGTAATTTTCAAAGTTTTTATAAGTGAATACATGTGTTTTTCTTTCGTATACAACTGCTTTTCAGAGATTTAGTGTTGAGTTAATACAAAAAATTATTCCATATGTTTAAATTACATTTATGTACCATATTTAAGTGTGAAACAGCTGTAATTAAAATTTAATGAAGAATTCATTTCACCTTAAAGTGCTTACAGTTGATTGCCATTTTACCATGATTCAAAGATATGTAATTGGTGAGCGGAATTATATGCTTACAGTTAGAAAAGTGAATTATAAACAGTATTTATTTTGAATAATTTAACCACAAAAGCTGTTTTTTTTTTTTAATTTAAGAAAACTTTTTGCTATTTTTTTTTCATCTGAAATGAATATTTATCAATTAAAAGTAAGATAATGTTCCAATTTTTTGTGTTTTTAAGATATTTTTGAAGACCCTCTGGAATTATTATGCATGAAAAAGTTCAGTTTGAGAGGTTTTTTGAATTATCGAAGCATAAATTCTCTTAGGTGAGACTTTGTCGGAAAACTAAGAAACAATTGCGAAAGATTCATTTGTTACATTTTAAAAGGTATATTCTACTTGATTTAAATGAGATAGCTCTGTAATTTAAGCAGTTTACTTGGAATTCTATCTTCATTCAATGGTTGAAAAAATATCTCTGTGCTATTTTCTGCTTACTGTTAACAACAAATTAAAAACAGTAACATAAAAACTGCACTTTTTAAGTAAGTGTATACACGTATGAGAGAGCACCAGTTTTGACAATTCAAATGACCTTGAGGAAATTATTGGAGAGTTGCGCCAAATGAAGGATACTTACTCTTTATCTCTAAGTGGGACACGTGTTAAAGCAAAAAGAAAAAAGTTCCGTAAATAGTGAAAGATTAAAAATAAAAGAGGAAAAACGTGAAAAATTAAGTGCTTTTATTTGTTTGTTTATGAGTAGTCCAATAAGAATATTTTTTTGACGATTTTTAAGAATTCTTTTTTCTAGTGTGTGGATCTATTTTAAAGCATATTCATTTTTGAATCAATTACAACCGAAAAAATAATTTGTTGTTTTGCCTCATTTTCGGTTAATTTCAATCAAGCTATGAAGCAAGAGACTGTCATTTCGTAGTTCATAAGAAATGCAGAGAAAGATTGATTTTTATTCAGTTAGGGAAAAAATACAAAACTTTTTACGGCTAATAAAAATTATTTTATAATCTGAGTATGGCTGTAAGGTCCAATTTTTCACTTTAAATTCACTTCAGTCTATTTTTTAAAGTAAAAGATATTCTTGTTATACCAAAATTTACAAATTTTCGAAATGCATTAACATGCACATAAATCTCACAGTATCCTTGTCTTAATTCAAATCACCGTGTGATAACTGAGATATTAATGCGATACATATCATCCTTATATGTTATTCATTTCACCTAAAATTAATCACTTCTTAATACAGATATCAAAAATTAATTAATTGTTTAACAAAGCTATATGCTCTACCGACTCTTAAATCTGCAGATATTCAGGAATAAGTTAATGTTTAATATAATTTGTGTATTTTAAATTTATGTTATCACAATAATGCAGCAATTCAATAAAATGTTCGATACGTATCATGATTTTATTTTCGTCGTGTGTTGAATCTTAAGAAACATCTTTTAGAAAGATCTACAACTGTTGCAGATAACTTTTAAAATCCTTTTCATGCGATATTAATATTTTAGTGTTATTGTTACATCTGAGTAATTGCGAATTGAAGGATTATGACTTTTTTGGGTGTTCAGATACATTTTTTTTTTGTTGTGGTTAAAATTCAAGCCTTAAAAAAATTGTTTGTAGAATACTAAGAAATTTCTTAGCATTCAAAAAAATTCTTCATCTTGTTTTAAAGGGTTCTTTCATATTAAAAATCAATGTAAAATTATGTTTTTCAAAGTGAAATGTTTCCTCAAAACACTTTCTTGGTACTTATTGCAAAAACCGTGATTTAAATCCTCTAACTGTTGTTGAGGATATCTGATATCCAATTTGTTTATCACAGATAGACTTGAAGAGTTAACTTCCCGGCTGCAAGGTCCTGCGGGACCCCCCGGTCGTGGCAAAACAGGTCGTCCTGGTCCTCCCGGTCTACAAGGAGTTCCAGGTACTTTTCTTTTTTGAAATCCCTCTCGTAGATTTTGAAATCGTAGAAAGCGCAAAACTACCTGGAATTCCTAGACCTCCAGGGAGGACCTTAAGCATGATTTGATGCTTTGTGAATCCTATGTATCATTCGATGTACATGTTTCCAAAGGATTGAATGATATGCATGATCATAATCGAAATATCATTTTAAATTATGTTTCTGCTCGCTCACAGACCAGATGGAAGAATTGGTTCGAGGTCTTCATGGCCCTCCTGGGCCCCCAGGGATAGGCTTACCAGGAAAACAAGGTCCAAAAGGGAAACCCGGAATTCCAGGTAGTTTTATGCTTCCGAATTCTTTCAACATTCCTTCGCTTTATATAATTTTGAAATAAAATTATTTTACTCAAAAATATGTTTAATGGCTGTTTTATTAGTATTATTTAAATGCTTATATTAATTCTACATTATTTGTCCAATACTGTTCCCTTCCCTTGAACTCTATGCTTCTGATTGTCCAGATTTCTTGTGATGTTAATGCATGAATTTTTTGTCATTATCACATATTTGCATGACAAACCAATGTATATGAAAGGAGAAATTTAGAGAAACTTTAAGGTTCCATAGTGGAATTTTATATAAATACGGGGAAATAAAATTACTGTAAATGTAATGTCAATCGATTCAAATGCTCCAGAAGAAAAATAGAAGATCCTCTTTATAAGTTAAAAATGCTAAACATACTAAAAGCTTCCCACAAATAAAATTCAAATTTTAAGTGAACAGAGTCCAGGAAGGACTTTAAATGTTATGCCTTCGTCACAGAATATTTTTCAGTACGGTCGAAATTCCATCATGTCTTTCATTACTTAGACTCAGATAATAGAACAAAATAATGGCCAAAATTGGCATTTTAAATGTTCCAAAGAATTTGGAAAAAACTACTTTAAACATACATTTTGGGCTTATAAATTTAGAAATATTTAAATAATAATATTAATGCAATAAATTGATTCTTCTGAATATTTGACAAAATGAGATTATTTCTGTAAAAATTCTTGCATGCACACTGTTGTCTAAAATTAAATACAGTTGAACTTAGAGCTCATGAATCAAGAAATATATTTTCAGAATCCTGTTTAAAAGTAAAATGTTCTTAATATCTCAAAAAAAAAAAAGATTAATAAAAGATTTTTTTAAAAAAATTCAAATAATAAAAGGATTGTTTTTATTCATGCATTTCTAATTCAAAACTCTTATTTAAATTTTACGATACGTCTCTATAAGATGACAAGCTATTTCGGTTTGAACCCTGTATGTTTGAAAATATTATCAATATGCTCACATTGAAGTTAAGTAATTGTGATGGAATGTGTAAATTTCGAAAAATTTACATATTACACTTAGTTGTTGTTGTGCGTTTCATCCTGGTATACATACGAAAGATAGACGACATACAATACAATTACAGAAGAATATGGACTTATTACAAACGATGGCCCCAGCATAGAACAGAAGGAGTGCGCTGCTTTCCATTCGCGCGCGAGACGGGAATCCATTTCAGGCGAAAGTCCGACTTCTGTTCCCGATGATCCATGCCTTATTTGTGATTCGAACCCGAGCCCACTCGTTTACAAGCCGAGTGCCATAACCCCCATACTGGCTGGACGGCATTTCGTTAAACATTGAACTAAATTAATGTACAAGATTTTTGAAGTGATATTCTGACATCTTTTTGTGTATGTATCAATCATTTTTGTTTTAATTTATTTCCCTGAGTTTATTTCAAATAAATTCATTCAAAAAATCAGTTATATGATGGTAATTTGTTATATTTCATCGCGTAAATGTGAAGTAAAGATAAATATTTATTAATTGGGTTTTGCCTTAATTAATGCTCATTATATTATTTTTGCTGCAATAGGGGATCCAGGAACTCCTGGGTTACCTGGAGAAAGAGGATTTATGGGAATGCCTGGAGTACCTGGCCCTCATGGTCCCCCAGGAAGTAAAGGTAAAGTGAATCCCTTCAAATTAAAAAAGTTTTATATTTAAAAAAGTTTAATTTGCCTTTTAAAACCGTACATATTTTCGCTTATTTTTGAAATATATATGCCACGTATAATATAGTATAAGTTTTATATCATTGTTTGAGTAATATATATTTGTTTTCTCATTATTCTAAATCCTGGTTACATTTTGTCGCTTGGTAAAACGACTTTGTTTAGTTAGATTTTTTTTAAATTTTTATTTATTTATTTATTGCTTTCAAATTATTGTACATTTATTAGATTCGTTGCTATCTCGGTTCATTTTAATGTATTATTACGAAAGCATTCGAAATAACACACATGATTTAGCAAAAGATCCCAGAAGGTAGTCATTTCAAATCCAATACTTGAATGGAAAGAATCTCTTTAGATATTGAATTTTACGTTGGGTTTGGGTTAGTTCTATTTTGTTATATATGTTAATCTTGTTCTCAACCGGCGAGGAGTTTTTTGCAGCATAAATTTGCAAAATTCATTTGATTTGCATTTTATTATTACGTAGAGTGAATAAATTAGTTTTGAGAAGACATAGTACTCTAATATTCTGAACATGAATTTGGGCTCATTCAATGGAATATTTGTTTACGACCCTTTGCATTAATTTAGCAATTTCATAAGAATTCTTTCTGTAGGTGACAAAGGAGACAAAGGAGATCGAGGACCTGAAGGTATAGGAATGGAAGGTCCTATGGGGCTCAGAGGACTCCCAGGTAAATTACTAAGGCATTGAAAAATAAACAAAATAAAAATTATTCTGATTAAGATATTTTCATTTCTGTTTAGATGGAAAATAATTTTAATCATGTTTTTCTTGAGATTTTATTTAATTTTTTCAGATTGGCTTCGAGTTGCATATTTTTAAAAGTGCGAATATACAAATACCGAATATATTTTTCAAAGTGATCCAAAATGGTTTTCTTCAACTTGAAAATACTTATTTACTATTAAATACAATACTTCTTATTTCTCTAAAGAATGCAATTAATAAAATATAATTAATAAAATATTTCTCAAGTTCTATTTTACTTTATTAACGTATACATATTTGTAAGGTTGTAAGAAAATAATTTCTTAATCCAATTGATATCGTGGTTAGAGTCAAATGGAATCACACAAAATGTGTTTTTATTGTAGCAATTAAGTAACTTGGTAATTTATTGCAACAAAATAGCATATTCAAACAATTTTTCTCAAAATTTTCTTCTTTTATCCTAATGAATTTAGTCTCAAAAGTATCTCAAATTTTAATTTTTGCACAATTCTACTGAAAAAGTTTCTAATTTATGTAATTTTTAAAAAAATCGTACTCTTATATAATGTTTTAAACATTTTGGTGTATAAAAATTTCCATTTAATAGTTTTTTACATAGTTTCTACTCCTTTAAATGTATTATTATATCGATGATTAAAACACAAAACATTTTTTTTTACAAAAATATTTCCATAAAATGAATTATTTAATACATTTATGGCAAAGAAAAAATAAAAAATAGAATTGTCTAAGCAATATAATGTAAATCATAGCTATTTTTACCATAATAATTTATTATTATGTATTATTTCGTAATATTAAATTCACGAACAAGTGCAATTCACTAAACTGTGTTAAATACCAAAAACGGTGCAAGATTCCAAACGGAAGTAAATTTAAAAATTTTTAATTTTTCAACCAATCTTAGAAATAATACTTACTGAAAGTAAATAGACAAATATTTTTTAACGTATTCAGAGAAATAATTGTAATAATGAAATAACAAATTAATCATATCATATTAATCTAGTACAGAGCCCCTTAACAGTTTTTTGTGAATATTTCAAAAATTAATCATCTTATTTAAGGTGAATATTCTGCGCTTTTTTTTTTATCTAATTCTGGGCAAGTTTTGAGCGTGTAATGAGAGAAAAAATTTATATATAGAAGACATGTATATAATTTAGTATGTTAATTTATTCCTTTTTTTATTTAATAACAATATAATTTCATTTCATTAGTCCATTTATAATTGTGCTTGGTTTAGCTTAGATAAAAATTGATCATTCCGCTCTTTTTCTTTAACGATTGGACATTTTCAAGCATTTCTAATTGAAGTTTCTTCCAAACGACTGTATTGTATGAAAGCATTTTTCAACCCTATCTGAAAACATCAAATTAAAGAACATTCAATAAATCAATTGTTCTTATTTGTGATAGGTCCTTCAGGACCTCCGGGAACTGGGTTGCTCGGACGTCCAGGTGACCGCGGTCCTCCTGGAAGACAAGGACCTAGTGGAGCACGAGGAGTACCAGGTCCACAAGGTCCTCCTGGTTATTGTGAACTCTGTAACTATCAAAATTCCGATCTCGCCAACTACCTGCACCCACCTCAAGCTCAGGTAGATAAAGGAAATACGGACCACGACTGATCGTTCACTACTATCATCTGAAGAACTTTGAGTTATCCTTCCCAAGAAGTCCCCTGGAGATGTAAAAGACGTTAGGCACACTTTGAGAAAAATGGACAACTTTGGATTCTATATGAGGATTAAACCGCTTCAGAGATTAAAAACAGAAAACTCCTTTTCAAAAATGCTTATCAAAAATCGATAATGTTTTTAGAGATACATAGGAATCCTTGAAATTATTACGAAATACTTGGTGGATTGTTTTTCAAATTGTGTTGTGCTCTATATGTGAAAAGAAAGCTTTTTTTTTTTTTTTTTGTTCTATGAGTTCTTTTGTATAGATTTATTAACCCCATTTATATTTTCAATTACAAAATAACATAGAAACATTTAATATGTTTATTAAATATTCGTAAATTTTAAAAAAGGGTACGTTTCATTAAGTATTTAGTTATACAAATTCTGGAATTTAATTGATCCTGAAGCTTATAACTGAAGTGAATAGATTTGTTACTCAGTTAAATATATACAGCCTCTACTTTATTATTTATTTAAATTTTTACGGAAAGGTATTTGCATCTCATCCTAGTTTGCCTAATGTGTTTTATGATTTCCAGTTGCTTTGCTAGCATTCATGTTACTCGGTTTCATTTGAGAAAATCAAAAGTATTTCAGAGCTGATCTCCAATGGGGTTACTGTTAGTCTCTAAAAAATATTATTCTATTTATTTTTGTACATGCGCTTATTTTCTATTAGAATACTTTTTGAGAATCATAATATTTAGTTGAAAAACTCAAAGGAAAAAAAACTAGTCTTATCCCTTTCCAAAGAAACAGGAAAGCGATTTGTTTGACCGGTGATGTGAATGAATAAATTTCGTTGTGATTGCGTCATATTATTATAACTTTTTTATGTTTCCGCTAAATATAAACAGAAATTATGCTTAAAGTATTGTGATATCTATGCCACGTGTGCCTTTTTTTAAAAAAATCTATTTTGCTCAAGTCTAGAACACTGCCAGTTTCTATGGCCACTGAAATAAATTTAAGTAAAAAGCTAAAAAAAAGCTAAAACTATTTAAGCTAAATTTAAGCTCAAAAATTTATGGGGAAAGAAATATTATATTTTTTCTTAAAATTCTGTTTAGATGCTTTGGGGTTTTTCTTCTATTTTTTCTAGTGAATCCATAATTAATATTTCAAAATTCAGGTTTATTATTACTATTAATAAAATTTCTGAAAATTTTTCATAATTATCTGATATTAAATTGCTTGAAAATTTCAAGTGATTTTATAACAGTGGAGGAACATGTGAATATTTGTTTAAAGTGTGTGTTTTTGTGCATCGTTTGATTCCATGTTCATAACTTTTTCAGCTGACTTAAGAATGTGTTTTTGTACATGAAATTAATCGCTAACTAATCAAAACATTTCAAGTGAATGCATTTTTTTTTATTTATGTGAGAAAATGTGCCAGATCATGTATTATTCATAACCTTTGAAATAAATGAATTTATTAAGTACTTTCTGCCTTGTTTCCTTACTATTTAATATTGAAGTGGAATTAAGATCAATGGCTTGTTAAAAGAAATGACGTTTAAGAACACTGATAAGATTTTATTCAGAAAAATAGAAATAAAAAAGTATATCTACATATTCATAAATTTTTGTTGTTGAAACATGTTCCTTCTTCTCATAACAAAATAAAGTAATTATGACTGAACATTACGAAATAACGTTTGACGGGTTTTAATTTACAAAACACACACACACACTTATTTCAATAATACAGAACTACGAGTATAACCTCTTAAAAACTTTGTTACTTCCGGTAACCTTGTGATACCACCCCCCTTTGGTGACCATACCTTTGATTGTCAGCTTGAGCTAGAGGTGTAGGGTTTGCAAAAGGAATAGACATTTTTGATTCTTAATATGACTTTATTAAGAATAGAACTTAAATATCAAACAATTTAGATAATATTAATTAAGCGAGAATCTATAATGAACAAACACACAGTAATAGTTAAACTGAATCACGTAACTTAGACCCCCTATAATTATTTAATTTGCCTACTCTCACTTCTAATAATATTACAAGTCCTAATATCAAATAATCATTCCTACCTTAATCCAAACTTAGATTCAATCTTATGAGGAAACGTCTGGGCGCGCGTGCAATGGTATACACCTTGTTTTAATGGCTTGTTTTCCAGGTAACTTCACGATTGGCTGTCAATTCACACTTGTGTCTTTCACACATTCCATTCCCCAAAATTGCTATTTCACTTACTGAAACTTCTGTTATTTAAAGGCTATCTTATTTGCATTTCTTTTTCACATTTCGCTTCTTGGGTTTTGGTTAGAAAAGAGTTGCCATTAATCTTGTCCCCCAAAGAACCCAGAGGTTATGTTAAAGAAAAGACGCATGAGCCTGACACAAACCCCTCCAAGAAGCAAAACGTGATTTATTCGAGGGTCTTAATGGCCCTTAAGAAATTACGTGCCTAAATTTTTATTTCTTAATCTCCTCACTTTCCAAGTTTTATTTAAATTTTAACCTTGAATCCTCATTTTAACTATTAATTTTCAATATTCGACTTAAACTTTAATTTTCATTATTCATCTTAAATTTAATTTTTAATATTCCTCCTTAATTTGAACTCTTGACAGCCACAATAAATTTTACTCAATTAACTAGACCAACATTAACAGTTATGCATTTTAATCATGGTAGATTCTCACTTTTACATATGTGGGCATACCTCATCAGAGCGGAGTGACCGGGGAAAAACCATCTTTGACTTGGATGGAAAAAAAAAAACGAGGGGTCTGCACATGCCCCTTAACTAACTTAACTATACTTAAATAATACTTATGATTTAATACAATCAGCTTCTTTCCACTGCAAATCTATGTGAGGCTTCCTTTGTTTGAAATTTTCCTTCTATTCGTCTTTCTATTTGGAATTCATGGTCTGTCACACTGAAATAAAAACTCTTTAAGTCACTTGGCATAATCTATGTTCACATAATACCAGTACATTTCACAATTTTTATACATTATATATCACTTTTAAATTACAACTAATTTTCCTATATACACTTCATCTGGTCTTTCCAATAAGCTTCCCATCAGTCACGCAGCGCCGTTAATGTTATTGTTAGTATCCTGTCTACGCCGCGTTTCCCCGAACCAGATGTACATTAATATGAAACAATACAACAATATATATATATATATATACACTATACAATTACAAACATTTTTCAATAAATCATTAAAACAAATAACCAAAGGAATTGTCGCATCTCAGCGAAGTCATACATCGAAGTAAACAAATGCATAATTACAATTGTTTTCTCCCTCAATTGAGAAAAAAAAATTTTTTCTTCTCTGCAATAATTCTTCCGACCACTTGTTGGAAAGAATATAAAATGAAACGATACAACCTGATTTTTATGGCTTGGCGTCTCTCTTCACTAGGGGCCCCTGTGTCTTCTCGAACCATACGAAGGCGCCTGGCTGAAGAACATTTGGGATCGCGGAGCCCATTACGTGTGCTGCCCTTGACACCCACCCATCGACGCCTCCATTTGGAGTAGTGCCGCGCATGAGGAAACTGGTCTGTAACAGAATGGAACCAGATCGTCTTTAGCGACGAATCCAGATTCAATCTCAGCAGTGATGACAATCGTATTCGTGTGTGGAGACCCCTTGGTGAACGCCTCAATCCTGCCT
>BMAV01003132.1:648283-686614 GCA_019973955.1 Trichonephila inaurata madagascariensis
ACTGGTCTTTGTTCTTGATTGAGAACTGCTCCCAAACCGATTGAACTTTAATCTGTAAATAATTCGAAGGGCTTTTTAAACTCCGGCAATTTTAAAACTGGTGCCTTTGTTATGGCCGCCTTGACCGCGTCGAATGCATTCTGCGCATCAGTAGACCAGAAGAATTTTTTAAATTTTCGTTTAAGATTATAAAGGGGCTCACAAAGATCAGCATAATTTTTAATATATTTCTCGTACCACTGGGACATACCCAAAAACTTGGACACCTCCTTTGAGTTCCGTGGTGGTTTCATCTCGAGTAGGGCTCGAACCTTTGTCTCATCCGTTTTGATTCCTTCCTTACTAATAATCAATCCTAAATAGTTCAATTCATTGCACCCAAATTTACATTAATCCTTATTTAATGTCAATCCTGCCATTTGCAATAACGAAAAAAACCTCCCTTAAATGCTCAACATGGTGAGTGAACGATGGAGACGCAATAATGACGTCGTCCATGTAAACACTCACAAACTTCCCTATCACCGGTTTCAGGATTAGGTCAATTGCCTTCTGAAAATTGGGAGCCGCCCCTGATAAGCCGAATGGCATACGCCGAAATGCCGAAATGCCACTTTTTACTACGAATGCGGTCTCAACAATATTACTAGGGTTTAATGCCATTTGAAAGTATCCACTTCTTAGATCAAGAGATGACATTATTGTCTTATAGGGGATATTCGTTATTAAATCATCTATTAACGGTAAGGGGTAGCATGGATACTTAGTGATCGAATTTAGTTTCCTATAGTCTATCGCAAATCTATATGCTTCCGGATTATCCGGTGGTAACCCATTATTTTTCTTACATAACACAACTGGTGACGCGTACGGGGATTGAATTGGAACAATGGTTCCTTCTCTTAACATTTTTTCTGCGTGATAATCGAGTATCGCTTGCTTTTGCCGATCATATCTGTAGGGCCTGGAAACTACTGGTGGACTATCTAACGTATCAATTTCATGGTATAAAACATGAGTAAGACCTGGTTCGTCTGAGAACAATCCCTTAAAACTACTAAACAAATTTTGTAATTCCTGTTTTTGCTTATCCTCCAACTTTGTCTTAGACAGATCTATTTCAACATTTTCATCTTCAACTGTTTCAACCACCCTCTCTACCTGCGAATCGGGAATCTTCAACGATTTTCGATCAAAGTCTAAAACAATCTTTGATCCACTTATGAAATCAACTCCAAGAATACATGGGTATTCCATGTCCGTCAACACATGAAACAACCATGGTTTTTCAAACATCCTAACTCGAATATTCAATTCTACAATTCCTATATTTTGACATTTTGCTCCCTGTGCTGTGATCACCTGAGCTCGCGATTTTTTTACTTGTTTATAAAAAAAATATTTTTTATATATTTCCTCCGATATAAAAGATCTCTCCGCTCCGGTGTCAAATAGCGCTTTCAAAAATGTGTTATTTAATAAAATAGGAACGTGGGGAAGCAACACGGGTGATATACATATCGGAGAAAGCTTAATTGGTATATTCCTTGCCGAATCCTTTTGATTATGAACTTCATTAACTTTCAAAATATTCAATCGTTCCCTTTGCATCCTATCGCCTGGACTGAAATTCTCACTCGAACCCCTATTTCTGTGGTCTCCTCTATTAAAATTATCATTTCGATCTTCTTTTGGAAATTGGTATCCCCTTTCGTTGAATCTCCGTTCATCATTCTGAAATCTATTCCTACTCTCGAACCTCTTATTACTTTGACGGCCATTCTCATATTTACCTCTAGAATCATTTCTGCCATTATTTTGTCTACGCCCAACTTCAGAATTTCTCCAGTTTCTGCGATTATCATCAAAATTAGACATCCTATGCGCGTTTTGACTCCGTCTTTCCACATTATCACTATTCTGCGAACCCCGTTTTAGTTTTTAAGAATACCTCTCTTCAAATTTACCTAAGATTTCTAAAAGTTGTTCCGTGTTCTTTGGATTTTGGACCTCCACATAGTCCTGGACTTGTGGTTCGAGTCTAACAAAAATGTGATCTACCAAGTCCGCCTGCGACATCCTTAGTTCTAAACCCTTGTGAATTTTTAACAAATCGTAAACAAAATCCGTTGGTTCCAGATTTCTTCCCTGCACTGATGCAAAAATCCTGGCTTCTAAATCTTTTTTTATTTTTTGTCGCGGGAAATGCTTTCGCTAATTCTGCTTTTAGCTGCGCGAAATCCGTGGCGGTATCCTGCACTAACACTGATCCGAATATCTGATACCAATCTTGGGCCCTTCCCCGGAGAATACCTTTCAAATAAGCACATGCTAAATCACTAGGTATTTCTGGTAATTTTATTTGATTGTCTATGGCCTCAAGAAATTCCGTCACGTTCTCGGACCCGGAAAAGCACATTTCTGTTAAAATACCAAACTCACTTGAATTTCCTAACCCAGAGTCATATAAATTAAATCGGTTCGGAAGCCATTGTGACATGGTCGATCTTTGGCGACCATATCTTGGGTTTTCAGCGTGAATTAGAGGTGTGGGGGTTCTCGAAATGAATCGACATTTTAGAATTCTTAATATGACTTTATTAAGAGTTTAACTTAAATTTCTAATATATTGAACAAACTTATATTATGTGAGAATAAACCAAAACACGTAGCTGTAGGTAAAACAGATCGCCCAATTGGATCACTTATCTAAATAATTATATTATCCGCCTACTCTCAATCCTAATAATATTTCGAATTCGGAAAATAATCTTCCTACCTTGAATTCCAAGCAACGGTTCAAACACCTTCAGAAAGGCTGTTGGGCTCGTGTGCAATAGTATGCACCTTGTAATAAGGCTAGATATCCGTGATTCTTGGGTAGGCCACCAAATTACACTTTTACCTTTTCCAAACTGAACTTTCTCTAAATTGCCACCATGCTTACTAAAACTTCTGTCCTTTTAAAGGCTATCTTATTTGCATCTATACTTTCGTTTCACTTCTTGGATTAGGGTTGGAAAAGATTTGCCATTAATCTTGGCCGTCAAAGAACCCAGAGGTTATGTTACAGAAAGGACGCGTGAGCCGTCACAATATAAAATTACTTTCTGCACTCTCTTTTTAAAATACTAAAGGAAAGCATTATTTTCTTTTCATTTTCGATAATGCTTTCATGACTATCACATTGCAGTTCATAGGGAAATATTGATACAGATTGGCAGCAGGTGGTGTTTGGGATTTTAGGATTAGCTTAAGAGATTCCTCACATCTATTGAACTTTTTTTTTACGTTTATTGTTCGTTAGACTCTTTGACAGGCCAACGTTATCTTCAAGGGATCCGGTAGATGACACTAAAAATTAATGTTACTACTCCCTCATAATTATGATTTATGCTCATGAAAATATGATAGTCAAAAATGGAGTCTAATCAACCCTTACAGCATTGCAGCTTCCTGAATGCTCAGGCTGTTTGGGAAGCTATTTATAAGCTTTTAAAACAACTCTTTATCAAGGCACTTCTTCGCTCTCATAGTATTCTGGTTAAGAAGCTCCTATTGCTTTATCAAGAGCATTCTAATCCTGCTCTATGGTAGTGAGGTCAGAGCGTTTGCTTTAGAGGGTGACGCAAAGAAATCGATGTGAAAATTATTATTAGGAGAATCCCATTCGACAAGATTTTTTTCATTCCAACTCGAATCTAAACCGCACTTTTTTTCCACTGTTAATGCTACTGAAAATTGGGTGCGGCTTAGAATCGGAGGACAAAACATTTGATAGATGTGGGAAATTGAGTTTCCATCCCTTTCAAAAGGAAAAATGCAACTGTCCATTCTGCCCATTTGCATCAATGTCTTATTTCATTTCGCAGTTTATCTTGAGTACTCAGTCTATCTTAAACGTCGTTTTCTTCTTGTATTTAGGAAACATTTTTGTATGCGCTTTCTTTTAATCCCCTAAACATGAAAGATATCGGTGGTAGCATCAAGACGAGTTCACTATGACTCAAGTATGAAAAGGGAGGCAATTTTATATGCAGGAAAAAACGGAAACAGAGCATCGGCTATTGGAAATTTGACACAGATGAAATTAATATACGTCGATGGCATAAGCAAAGTGATATAATTTATGCTTATAAATACTCAACAGTCTTTAATAATTCTTTTACATTCATCTATTATGCTTTCTTTTAAAAGAATGTTGCATAACAAATGCATTGGATGGCACGGAAGACGATACCGTGTGGGAAAATGGTGATTTTCAAAGTCAGTTGTGTCAATAGAAGGGACGAATCATTTTCGAAACACGATATTGATGGCTAGAATAATTACAGGTTCATGTATGTATTTAAAAGTTTTTAATATTGGTAAAATAAATAAATTATTATTATTTCTCATTAATTTTTTTTTCTTTTTTGAAATTTTTTAAGTATCGGATATTGATGAGCCTTTTTCCCCTTTTTTCCCCTCAAAAACTTGTATAGAATTGGGTGTGTGGCTTAGAATCGATAATAACATTTTTTCTCAAAAATATTTTAAGAATTGGGCTTAGAATTGATAGCGGCTTAGATTCGTGTAAATACGGCATAACACTCAAAGGCTGCACGAGGGCGATTGGCGACGGACCTCGTAATTTTGAACCATGTTCAAGTGACGAGGACAGCAGAGCCTCTCCCCCTCTCATAGATTCCACGTTTGAGCCTCAACAGATTTGACGTGCAATGGCCCCCTCTTTCTACACGGTGGGTTTTTAGTAGCTCGAACTCATGACACGCCAGACACGAGTCCGTTGTTTAGATTTCTATTCTACCGCGTCCAACCGGATTTAGCCAACGTGCATCAAACCCTCTACACAGCTATTCTTCAATGACTCCCAGGACTCGAATCCAAGAAAATGGCCATTCGGCTACCATGGCCATATTAGGAGAAGCAGATAAAGTTATTTTGAACTTCTTTTGTTATCCACACGTTAAATCATAACAAAATTCAAAATTTGAATCTGAAAAAAAATTAGCTTGGTTGAAAGCCATTTTATAACTCTGGCAAATGACATTGCTTTGTAAAATTAGACAGAGAGAAATGGAATATATTCAGCAAAAGGAAGATGGCTGGAATGAATAGAGGAGTACATTTAAAATGTCATTTTTATAGTTTCAAACCCTAAAAGCTAAAAAATTTATGTCACTGATAAATTTAAAATAAACGATGAAGTATGAATTGTAAAATTTCGAAACACTATTTGCTATGAAGAGAGTTAAGTAGTTGAGGCTTTTGCAATATCCTGTTTCGTACAAAGATTTTCCTTCTTTTTAAAATGTCCTTGGAAACAATTGAAAAATTTTACAATAATATTTAGCTTCTAGTTTTCTGCATTCTAGGAAATTTTTCAAATCCCCGAGCAATCGGAAGAACTCAAATGGTTCTTGAACAAATGGGATCACAATTATTTTAAGTACAATTGAAAGCGGTAGTTCAATAAGCATTTTCTTTTTAAGAAATTGGTCGTCTGACTTTACAAACATGTAGAGGAAAAAATTTTTAACAAGCTTTTGAAGTTCCGGAATATTCCATTGTAATATCACAAAATTTTGCAACTAACAGTATAATTAAAAACAATATTAAAAAGCAATTTTACAACTCATAACATTAATGACGATTTTTCTTCCTTTGACTTCATCCTATTACATAAAAAATTTTCGTTTAAAAACTTATTTTTTGGAAGTTATCTTTTATACATTTCATGAAAACAACTTTTGTTCCTTTAATAAAACATTTCTAATGATATTATTCAATATCCTTTGAAAATTACTCTTCTTGATAGGAGCTCTACAATTTAACAAATATATTTCTAGAAAGAATAAATATAATTAAAAATGAGATGCTGTGTAAAATTAATGTAATTCCTAATTTCCTGAAAGCCCATTTATCCTCAGATAATTGAATAACTTTATAAAATTCGTCAAAAAGAATGAAATTTCCGAAAATTAGCAATCTCCACGGTGGCCATGGTAGCTGAGTGGTAATTTTCAGCCCTTACATTGGCGTGTTGCGAAGCTTGGAGAGTGGGAGCGCTAGTTCAGGTGTTGTCCTTGTCACTTGATCGTGGTTTAAAGGTATGAGGTCCATCGCCTATATACTTTGTGTTGCTTTCTAGGGTTGACGTGAATATAAAGCATCTCAATTTTACACATTCTATTCTAGAGACTATTGACGACATATCTCCACCTTTTGAGTCCCGGTTAGACAACATCTAAGCTGACTCTGTTAACCTTCATGTTACGATGCAAGAAACCCAGTTCAATGTCACAAATAGCTGATTTATAAGATCTTTTGTAACATCAGGATTCGAACATTGAAACTCACAGCCACAGAGCTACTATCATTTTTTAAAATGATGGGAATCAGTCTTTTCTATAGTATCTAGCAGAGTGGCTTTCAGGTTTCTACTTGATATTTATATTTTTATTATGTATGTATTTATTCTGTACAATATCTGTCTGAAGTCGAAAGATACAAAACATATAAATTGTGATTACATGCTAATTAATAATAGAGGCACTTTATATAATTCATACCCGTTTTAATAAACGTTTCATATAAATGTAATATCTGCACTGAAAAAATTATTATTATGGTATTTTTGTCACAATAATTTACATTTCTTTCGTACATTAGTTTATCTGAAGTTTATAATGGATACGGAAAACGTTTTTTTCCCTCCAACTTTTGAATGGTCTAGTACTGCTCTTAATATTTCACGTATCACACACACACACACACAAATTGTTAAGTTTTTGCTAAAGAGTTATAATAAAGAGGAAGAAAGCTAAGCTATATAAATATGTGTCAAGATGAGAAGAATCGAGAGGCCTTTATTTCTCAAAAGCCAGAATAAAATTATAAATTATAAAAGGAAAGCTGAATTTTATATATACACAATAACAAGTCAATGCACTATTTTTTTTAAAAAAAAGTGAGTGGTTATATATATTTAATGTTTTCATGTTTTTTAAGTCTGCTGCTTTCATAGAAGAATATTTTTTTAATTAATTATTTTTCTTAACTGTGGTCTCCTTTGTTTAGGATGTTTATAGGAAATCACTTGTATGTTAGGTTTTGGCTGTTTGTGTGTGTGATTTAAATTTTATAAACCAATTTTAGTATTTTTAAACATATTACATACTTTTTTGTGATTAAACTACTTTTATATATCGTAAGATTATGAGGTTTTATTCGAAATTTACTCTCGAAGAGTCAGTTTTATTTCGAAATTAATTTTAGCTTAATTTTTTCTTTTTAAATGACCTCTGACTAAATAAAGAGAAAACTATGTTTATTCCTGCAATCTTGGTTCTAAGCTTAAGAGTTTGTTACTGTATTACTTTGGTTACTCTGCTCTGTGGTTTCTTTGCAATTTTGCTGTCAAGTGTTCAGCCTTAAGTTCGAATTATTCAATTTAGTACATGTACTAAACTCAACTCAGTGGCGCGGCAGCCCATAAAGGCTAAGGCCTACTATGCCCAACTCAGTTGACGGGGCCTTAGGCGCTAAGATGCACGAGCAGATGTTCCGATCAGGTGGCCAGTCTGACGCGAAATCCTCATTGTTTAATTCCCAAGCAAGCTTGGCACTCATTTTATTTGCCCACTGAAGGGATGAAAGGCTGAGTCGACCTTACCCAGCCTCTTATGGCATGGATTCGACCCCTGGGCTTCTTTAGTGCATGTAATACTGCAAAAATCTGTTTGCTTCTCTGTCACTTTCTCAATTACTTTTCAATTTTTTTTCCTATCAAAAGATAATTTTCACAGTTTGAAAAATTAAAAAAGAAAAATATTGGGAAAAAACAATATTCCACTTGGAAAAATATTAATTATTAAATGCAATTATAAAGGAAAAATGAATACATTAAGATTTCCCATGTCATGAAACATGAAAATTTCGTGTAAAATCCAAAATTTCATGCAGTTTCTTACGGGAGATATTCAAAATCAAATCTCATGATCAGTTTTGATTTAGAGTTCTTTGCCTAATTCTGCAAAAAGTCAGGTTGGGTAAAATACTTTTTGTTTTATAAATTATAAGTTAATTAATAAAAAGTTCCCTTCAGAGACGGTAAAGCTGTGTTGTGAGTGGAAGAAGACATGGATGTTTGCAAATGTGTAGGGCCACTCTAAATATTCGTCAAGTCTTATGGAGTGGTGGGTGGAAGAGGACCACACACACACAACTCCCTCCATCTAAATTGGGGTGGAACGGAGCCAAAACGTAACTTCATCTGCATGGTGCTCACTGCTGGGGAAAACTACAGACGTGAACTAGCCTCTTGTCTCCATGAATTTCTGACACCGTCGTTTGGGTGTCATTAGAAACAAATTTCCCGTTAAGTTAGCAACATTTGTACTCATTTTGTCCAGATACGAGGAAAATAATATACATTATTAAAAATGTTCCTATTTTTTGATGACTATACAATCGAGTTATCCAATTGGTATAGTTTATTTAGTGATACTTTTTAAGTATTTTAAATAAGAAGGTATGTACATACAAAGGGTGTTCCAATGAAAAGGTATAAAACGTCGTGGCAACGTAACCGTTAACCTATTTGCCTATGCCTCTAGAGTAGATCTGAATGGAGTCTCACGCTTGGATCGGAGCATGCGCATACGCAGGAGAGAGCAGAGGCTATGATAAAGACCGCCTTCCAATGGGGGAAATTCACCGACGACTGGAGCCAAGTGGGTAATCACGTGATACTTGTGGCAACAATTGTACGTATTTATTCCTTACCATGGTATGACCTATATGTAAGTTGTTAACATTCTTGTGGTTTAATTTTATCTAATTAAAAATATATGATATCATTGTTGTATTATTCTAGTATATATATTTGTTAGAAAATAATCTTAACAACTTTTATACAATGTTTGTTTTTCTAATTTATTCATCTAATTAGGTAGTTGTCTGGTTCGACTAGTGTTAGCTGGCATATTTATTTAGGCAGAGCAGATCCTAGCAGGTGTTCAGCGGGTGCCCCGCACGAGGACGGCCAAAACAAGGAGCAGCCGCATATAGTTATATCAATCAAGCAAAATTTTGTACAATTTCTCAAAATAAAACTTATAATAAGTCGAAAAAATATGCTGAATTTTAAATAGTTATTGAAAAATCCAAATGAGTCTTGATTTCCCGATAGCATAGCATAGTTTAAGAAAAACAATGTTAGTGCACAGTGTGTTGGTCCACACACATTGTCCATTAATATCTACTTTTTGCGTACATCCTTCATTTGATAGCGTGACAGAGCTGGCGCAATAGAAAAGCTTTTTTTTGTTGTTGTTGCTTATCAGTGACACTGGCAACGCATTGTAGATTGAAAGGCGTCTCAAAATTGATTTTTATGAAAATATCTAATATGGTTAATATTACCTTAAGAAATAGGAGTGTTTCAATTCAATATGCATTGGGAGAAATTAAAAGTTTTACATTTAATACAATTGCAATTTAAAAAAACGAAATAGAGGAAAGAAGTGATTTTTTGCTTATAGTTTTACAACGCTCATTAACAGTGCCCAGTTTCCTTTGTAGTAAAAAAGTTATGCTTCCATTAAATGGTAATTTCTTGTAATTATACTTAGTATAAAAATATATGAGAAAAAATCTTGCAGCTCATTTTGATTAAATAATTTTCATTCCAAAGCCTGTTTGAAAAACACTTTAATATCCACATAGTATTATTAATGTTAGCGAAATTTACTCAAGTTCTAAATCTTATTTTATGATGTAAAAAACTGCGGGTTTTATGCGTTTTTTTTTAAAAGTCCGAAAATGTAATCAAATAGGCGAACTAAAAGATTCACAATATTGCTCTAAAAACAATAATAAAGGAAAACATACTAAAAGCTAATCATGATCTACAGTTTAAAGCGATTTATCGGATAACACGAAATAATACAACGGTCCCGACAAAATGCTATATATTTTCATGCATCCCACCCCCATCTTACACGAAAAGATTTCCCTTCTGGGAATGAACAAGGTACGGAAAACAGATTTCAGAGGGGTGTGAAATGAAAGAGAAGTGGTTTCGTATTAGTTTTCTGTATTATTAGACCTTCCTACTGTATCATTAGAAGAATTCGTACAATACATGATGATAATCTGTGTACAGACCCAATCATGACAGGCAAATACATTTTGGAGTTTGTTCAAAGTTTAAGAAATATCATTGATACAAATTCCGACGGTGAAAATTAAATGAATAATGCATCTCTTGTTCCCAAGTCATCCCTTGTGTAGGTGAACAGTGCGACGTTAATATTCACTCACCCAAGTCATCCGAAAGAAGGAATATCATGAAAAAAGTATAAGCAGTTATTTAGACGCACATTCCATTGGTGAAAACGGATGACATCGAGAAATTTCTGGACAATTTGATAGTAAAAAAGACAATGCTAAGAAAAATATCAGATTATTTTCCAAAAATTCATGAAATATTTTGTGTTTCAAAAATCTTGAAAATTTTGTATTAAATTTCTTGTGAGTGTTTTTTTCATTGATTCTTATTAAATACATTGCATATCTGTATAAATAAAATGCACTTAAATAATTAAATAAGCTTGATTTTGTCTAATATATATATTGCAATATCCTTTAACACGAAAAAATATTTCAGTCCTCTCAGTTTCGTGTTAAACGATTTTCACTGTACATAGATCTACCCGCTTATATGTATACCCCATCTCCTTGTTGAAAAGTAATTTCACGTAATCTTATACACTTATCCCAGTGCTTCTGAAACTTTCAACATTTGCAACACAATATTTAATCATAGTTTTCATCGACCCACTCCCTCCTACCATTCAATAACAATGAAATGAATTCAATAATACTCTACTTTGACGTCAAAGCTACAATGTGACTTAAACCTCTTAAGTGCCACTGGCGTTTACAAACGTCTTGCTCAGCTAAAGTGTTAACTGCCCCGAACGTATATATACGTCTTTCCGATGTACGATCTTTACTGTGCACTGCTATCCTTAAAACTATGCTAAAGGCTTTGGAATGCAATAAAAGGACCTTGACAGTGTTTGCGAAGGATATACTTATTTCAGAGGATTTGCTTATTTATTCTTTTTCTTCCCCTCCCCCAATACATCACATTCTAGCACCTACGTGGAAAACGGTGGCATTGAGGAGGGAATCGCATAACTTTTAATCGGTAGTTAAGGGGTTGATTATAAACCGTACAAATTATCAAGATAAGTGTTTATTTTTCTATATAATTTTATATATGACAAGCCCATGGAGTCACTGGTAATTATTAAACTTGTTCTTAACTTAGTATTGTTAAATTAATTATAAAATACATTGCATGCAGTCTTGATACATTTATAAATGTATTATATACAGTAAATATGTATTTTATTTTTTATTATGTAAGGTTTGTTTACTTTCAGTAAATTAAAAATTTTTAAAATAATCTTTTGTGTTTTCGACTTTTCAATATGCTCTCGCCCCAGTTTGAAAAACTCTGACTTAGACCCTTATCTTGTCATCGTGTTTAATATTTTCTCTATATTATTAGAATTTATCTATCCAATGGTTCTTTATAACATCTCCTGTATGCATCACGTTTAAGACTGAATTGAGGAAGTCGTGTTGAAATCGTTTCCAAATGTTTAGCCTGAAACATTCATTTATAAATTAAGTATCAAAAATGTCTATTACTGTCGGTTTTGGTCAGAGCCGATCCTAGAGTATCGGCCGCTCTCGTGCTAACACCTAATGTGCCATCCCCCTAGAGAACTTTTCATATTTTGACTAATACTTAACACGTTGACCTTAAAAACTCACCTACTTATATAAGAATAAAAAGTAAAACACATTAATAATAACTAAAATAAAATTTGAAGTGCAGAAATTCATTTTTTTGGCCAGGTAATGAGTTATAATAGCGACAAAATGCTTTAACAAAATAATAAACTCCCCAACAAAAATATAACTTTTAAAATAAAAATAAACATTTTATAATTATAAATGCAAAGCAGCAGAATTTACTCAAAAAATACAATCTAATAAAAATAAATACTCTCTAAGGCACAAATCTCGTGAAACGAAAAGTATATAAACCAGTCCTTCTACTAAGACTAAGTAATAAACTATACCGTAAAATCCGGTGTATAACGCGCACTTTTAACTCAAAAAATAAGATCGAAATTTATACGGGTGCGCGTTATATGACGAGTATAAAAATGAGAGCTTTAAAAATACAAAAATATGAGCATAGAAAAAGATACGGACTTTTACATATATCGAAATACTAATTCTGTGAAAGAAATAACATTCCTTATGAACTTAAAGGGTTTTTACTGTAACTATAAAATAACTTTTCTAGCTTTCTGAGAAGCAAATTTGTTAATAGTTTCGGTTAAATCAGTTTTTTTGTAAGATTTCGGATTCAATTGAGACTATGGCCGAATCTGAAAGCCTTTCTTGTGTCATATTATTTATCAAGTAATTTTTTATGATTTTTAATTTACTGAAACTTCTTTCATCGGAAGCTACAAAAACAGGTTAGGTTAAAAAAATTCTTAATGCTAGAGCGAAATTGAGAAAACACAGAATAAGATCATTTTTCAGTATAATTTCTGATACCTCAGTTGACTGTTTTTTACCAGGAAAAATATCTTTGAATGAAGTTATTTCATTGAAGAGCTGTATACCGTCTATATCTTATTTTGGAATTTCTTTTTTACTTTCTCTTATTGTTCCAGTTTTTTTTCTTTTCAAAAATTCATCTGAAAGCGGATGTGTACCAGTTGTCTCCTTTAAAGTCACGTTCTTCCCAAATGTTTATGTGTCTATACATATCAAACATGTATTTCTAACTGTGTCTCCCTCTTCTAAATCTGGATCGATTTCAGTGGATGAATAATACTTGCTATTATACTCTTCATCATTTCATTCTTCCTCATCATAATCACGAACAGAATTTCTTCATCCGAAAATACTGTTGTGCTATATCTGTTAAATACTGTATCTATTAAATTTTTTAAATATCACATTTCTTCCTCATAACTACAGTAATACGCCATAGTATAAGGAAGATTTAAAACGTGCTCATGCATTCAGAACTGTAACGGCGATTCACGCCCAAGGTTTGACATACCCGAAGAGGCGGTATCCAAAAATATATATTAAGAATTCGACTACAAGCTAAGGCCCCTCAAAGGATAAGACCTTAAAGAGAGTCAGCTACACGAGAAACTATCAATTTTCCAACAAAGGCTCAGAAGGAGCGTTGAAAAAAGGTAGACGTGGTGGGTATGACATACCCTGCGCGGGAAGTGCTGGGTTAAAACTGAGAAAGATCTCTGACCTGATGCATTCTATATCAGTATAGTTAAAAATATTTTTAAAAGTACTTCTACATTAATGAAAGTCGAGACTATTTCTTTTGCAACTTCGATGCTTTCACAAAGCCTCGGGTCTTCCCGAGAGACAATTTCCGATTCCGAGTCATATAATTTATTTATCTGTAGCAGGGTGGAAGGAATTTCTGTGAATGCTTGAAAATAAAGTTATAAATTTTGGATTAAAAAATAACTAAATTCTTTTTTAATCGAATCTAAATTCTCAAACTTTCTAATGTTTTCTATTTATTATTGCAAACTGTTAATTTTTTTGCATGAAATATTTAGAAAATTAAAATAATATAATCTTAAGCCTTTTAATTTTTTTTCCAAACTCTCGAAAAAATGCATTTCATTTTTTTTTCAAATTTTCTGACTGAATTATGAAATTTCTGATTTAATACACAAACATATTTTGTTTATTTAATTGTTTGTTTAAATATGTTAGTTTCATTTCTAGAACAAAACGTAGCTTGGCTTCCTGATTACTTATATCAAAATTAGTAAAATATCTCCACCAAAAGTAAGCTTTCAAAAATTCTACGGTTTTTTTTTAAAGGCTAGAAACACAATCACAATTCTCTGAATTTGTAGTTTCCTTTTAAAGTTTCTAAATATAAATTAATAAAACATTAATATTATTATTATACTTGTTTGTTTGTTTTTTCAAATATCTTAATACTTTGAGACAATGAAAATTTTTTTTTTTTTCTAGATTAATTTGAAATTTCTAAGATAACTCAAAACTTTTTGATAAAGGCTACAATACCACAAAAGGAATCTAAAATTTTTTAACTAAATTTGTATCCTAATTTCATTAAAAATACTCAAAATTATATAACCTTAATACTTATTGAATAATTTTTCACATTTCTATTTTGTTTGAGAGAAATCACTCTCAAACAAAATAGAAATAAAAATAAATTGTGTTTATTATATTTTTATTTCTGTAATGTATTTTTCTATCATTTTAACTAAATAGTTTTATACTACTAGGAGCAACTAAAAAAACATTACCTGTATTTTTCAACATTTATTATTGTTCTGTAAAAATAAACCTTTCATTAAATGCTTTTTATAAGAAATTTCTGCCATAGTTCTGACATTCTCATTGTTGCCTTTTTTAGATTTTAAATATTGCTATAGATTGTTAAAGATGAATTTTGATTAACTTTATTAGAAGCATACAGAATGCTATACAATGTTTTAAAGAAATTATACGATTTTTATGTATTTTTATAATTAATTATACACATAATTAATTATTAGGTTTCATTAAATATTCTTTCAAATTCTCTTTGAAAAAGATCTTAATCAAGAAGGTATCGTGCAAATCACTCTTAAAATAGCAATAAATACAAAAAAAATAAGAATTTGTGCTTTTCAAATTTAATCTTACAAAATAATGGTTCTCTTTGCAGTCTTAGAGTATATTAGAAAAATTATATGTGTTTATTTCACATGTTACCTCAATAAAAAGAACAAAAAATGTGTGTGTATCTATAAGTAAACATAACATACTTTATTTATTTGAAAATCTTTTTCACAGTTTGAAGCAATTTAAATTAAATATTTAGAAATTATAGAGATCGTTTTATTTATTACTAAACAAAATTATCGTAATATGTTATGATTACAAACAAAATCATCAAAATAAATATAACTATGTTTTATTTCAATTTCGAGCTATTGTTAGGATCCTTTTAAGTATGGTAAATAATTAAAGAATGTACTTAAAGGCTCATTAGTGTTTTGTATTTTAAATGAACTACTACCGTTTTTCATAAGTGACTAAATTATTTTTATACGCGAGAGGCGAATAATATTCTTTCATTTGAAACACAATGCTAATTGAAAATGTTTTAAGAAATTACGGGTACATTCAAGCTAAGAAAACATACACAAATATGTTAATCAAAATGAAAGTATTCTAAGAAACTGATGACAGTTATTTATTTTTATATATGTAAGACGAAAAATAAATAATTTAATTATAGCACAAATGCAACAAAATAATTTTTTCACTTTATCTTACGCAATGGTTAAAATACATGAGCATTAAATCTTAAAAATCGAAAAGAGAATTCTGAAAGTGAAAATATAGTTACCTTTTTTGTTGTTTAACCGTTTTTGTTGTTCCGATTTTTGTCTTGTCTAAAAGAAATTAGTTTGGAAGTCAAATTGACGCCAAATTTCCTCAGTTTTCTTCGAAAAGGGTTTTTTTTTTCTGAGGGTCATTCTTCCCCATTCTTTTCATTCGTCCTTAAGCATTTTATAAATCCTGATCGTGCTTTTCATCACTTTTGTCCTATGTGTCGAAATTCTTCCTTAATGCATTCTCCCCCTTCCCCTATGGGACCAGCGTTGAGAACTCATGATAAACGTTAAAAAATAATTAACTATCGACTTGGAGGTTGAAAGAAGACTTCTGGAGCTTATGGGCCAGACCTTTCTCGGAACGGGAAGCAAAACCCTTGCTGTTTGAATGCACATTTGGTTTTTTGGTTGTTACAGAAATAAAAGAGAACCGGGATAAACAAAATCTAATATTCTCTTTCAATGAACCACTTCTGAAAAAAATTCCAACTGCCAAGCCTTTATGTAGCTTAGTGCGACGTTTATTACAGTCAATCAATCAACAGACGAAGGGGGTATTTTCATTTACAAGCAAATAACATTATAATTGTATTTTTTCCATCTTAAGTGTTATCTTTATTTCACTTCAAACGATCTTTTTGTCGAACCACTTTGAATGAGAAGTTTTTCCTGCTTTCTGACCACATAACACTCTTTGTTTTTTCATTGTTTTGAGTAACTTTACCAGCTTTTAAACTTTTTTATAGTAGGACCTGAGATTCAGAATTCACATGGAAAATTTATATCGTTTGAAGCCAATGACATACTATCTTATAAACGTAGAAAGGAACTCTTAATATGACCATTAATAACATTTCACGACTTCTTGCTTACACACGTCTGAGGCCCCTGTAGCTAGGGGGGGGGCTGTATCATTGATACTGGTCCCTGATAAGCCCTGATGAGAAGGAATGTTCCTCAGAATTTGAAATCCATTCTTGTTTTTCTCTAACTATGTTATGCTATCGGGAAAGCGGGACTCATTTTGAATTTTCAATAACTATTTAAAATTCAGCATATTTATTCAACTTATTATAAATTTTATTTTGAGAAATTCACAAAAAAATTTTTCTTGGTCGAAAGAATTATAGGCGGATTTCGGCCGCCCTTTTGTTTCGAACCCCTGCGCTGCACACCTGCTAGGATTGGCCCTGGTTTTGGTATACGGCCAGATAAATTCTTTATTTTATTCGTTGCTCTAAAAATTTCGGATATATTTATTCATACAACAGGTTTAAATACTTTTTAAAAATAATTTAAAAAATTTTTTTTGCATTTAGAAATCGGCTATAAATGTGTAGGAAATAATCTGTTTCTACAGACAACTTTTTTTAAAAATCAATTCAATATATTTCAGATATACTCTTTCGTGTCAAGGTTTAAAATTTTGCTTTTTAGGTTAAACAGTAATTTGAAACAAATATTAAGTTCTAATGAAACATTATTTAAAATTATTTTCTTAGTTTTATTATTTTTTACCTTTACTTGTAAGAACATTTTTAAAAATCAATAGTTAAAATAGACAGTGGATCGTGACAGTCAGCGCGTAAAGAGTTCTTAGTATGAAAACAGTCGCAAAACGCAATGAAAGACTTGTATTGGAGGCTGACCTTTCACTGGGGAATGAATTCACACATTCCTATGGATTCAACTATTTGAGAAATTTCTCTTTTACACGTGAACAATTTTTGTAAATAATGCCACATATTCTTTTCCTGCTGTGTGAACTCTTGTAATGGTTGATTTAAATTTTAATAGCGATTCTGAGAAAAAGATAGGAGTGAACCAGGTTTGTTTACTTTGTTCAATCGATCTTTGTGACAATGATGAATTATTATAAAATTCCCTTTTTCCAACGATAGTAATAATGCTTACATTAAAAAAAAGCAGCTTTTTGCTTTTTCATACAATATATATCTTCCTTGTGTTTCTTTATTTTATGAATTGCTGTACGGAAAGTTGCTTATATTCACCTGAATAATGTAGTATCGTATTCTGAGAAAGTTAAGACTAAGAAAAACGGTTCCACATGAATCACACGTTTATACCCCAAAAATTACGAGTACATTCAATCTTCTCAGAAAGCCAGAGAAGTTACTTTATAGTTAATTATCAGGTAGTCTTTTTGTTGTAGAAGGACTGATTTACATACTTTTCGTTTCACGAGATTTATACTTTAGTGCCTTTTTTTTTATTAAATTATATTTTTTCTGAGTAAACACAGTTATTTTATATTTCTAATTATAAAATGTCCATTTATATTTCAAAGGTAGCATTTCTGTTTGTTTATTATTTAATTAAAGGATTTTGTAGCTACTATAATCTATTAGCTGGCCAAAAAAAAAAAAAAAAAATTCTGCACTAAAAATTGCATTTAAAATTTATTAATGTTTTACTTTTTATTTTGATACTGGTTGATGATTTTGTAGCGTCAACGTTAAGTATTAGTCAAAATATGAAACATTCTTCAGAGGGGTGGCACATTATGTCTTAGCACGCGGGGGGCCAACACCCTAGCATTGGCCCTGTATTTAGGTTGGATCCTAGCATTTATTTATAGTTCTTGGTACACTTAGATACGGCTCTTAGTTATTTTAGTTCTTAATTAATTTAGTAGCTCTTTATTATACATTTTTTCGCAAGAATAGCTCACAGTATAGAATCAAAACTATTCCTTTTAAAAAACTTCAAATTGTATGACTGTGTGTGAATAACAATAGTATCATTTCCTTAAAAGGAACTCACACCTATTATTATCGAATACAGTGTCAGTTAGGTGTGAATAATATAAAAAAATGTCTGTTTGTAATTTTAATTAATAATTCAAAGTCAAGAGAAAATATTTATTCTGAAGTACACAACTCGATGATAATTTGTAGGAGGAATGTTTACAAAAATTAAAGAAATTTTTCTTTGATTTTTACCTTCCACAAATTATTGATTTCTAAATTATTAAAAATTATTCTTTGCTGTTAAAAATTAATGTCATTTCTTTCTCTTTAAATTAAAATAAAATATTCTTAAGGGGATTGATACTATTTCAAAAAGGTAACGATTTTTGGAAATGTTTAAATTTAATTTGATGATATGTTACTATCTTATTTTTTTGAAGTACATGTTAAACTCGTAAAAAGTTTATTTCTTGAAGCCTGTGTATATAGAATATCAGTTAACATGAAAGTTTTAGATAAATGTAGAGAGTTATCTTTTGGTAAAAATGTATTTTTTCATCACTTTATTTATTTATTTATTTATTTATTTTGAAATCTTAGTGGCTACTTAAGAAGTATTTTGTTCATCCATGATTTAACTATTTTCCTTTTTTGCACAAATCCTTAAAATAGTTTAATTCCTAAAAACTCAATATTATGCATGTAAAGATAATTATGGATATGAGTATATGATTCATATATATGTATCCTCTGATGAAAATGAATTTTTTTTACAACTTTATGAATTGCACATTTTATTAAAGTATGGCTTACCAATGGGGACATTGAACACACTATATGAAACATTATAAGTGTCAGATATTTGAAATAATTCTGTAGTTTTGGCTTGATTTATCAATACTATAGAAAGTTCTTAATTTTTTTCCTTTGTACTTATATGATACAAGCTGGTAAACTGTTCTTGACACAAGTGTGAATTTATATATTTAGATAAGGTTATACATGAACTTTCTCTTTTCTTCCCAGTACTTGAGTATTTAGAGATGGAAAATAACAATTTTCTATAAAATATAATATATTTACTCAAGTCTGCCTCCCTACACTTAAAATTCATATGAATATTTTATTTCACTGTGGAACAGTTATTTGATAAAAATGAATTTTATTTTTATAATGTATTGCATATAAATACTTTATATATATATATATATATATATATATATATAGTACAATATTATGAAGCATTTAAAGATATTTGAAAATGTTTCTAATAAAATAATATTCCCTATCTTTGACTGTCTGATTTACTTAGTAATTATCCATTAAAAATGTTTAGAAATATTTTTTTAGAAATGATTGTCTAAAGTAATAATAGAAAATATACTATTTCACTATTAAGTTAAAGAAATGAATCATATTATTAAATAATTTTTAGGAAATATTCAATGTAATGTGATTATCCATTATTACAAGTTATTGAATTACATATAAAGGGCATAATCAGGGCTAATAATTAACTAAATAATTCTAATGAGTTATTTCTACATGTATTAACTGTTTTAATACTTTTCTCTAAGTTGCAGTTACTATAGCAAGAGCTGAGATTTCTTTCAGCATATTAAAATCAATAAAGAGTTACTTTCGGTCATGCATGTGTAGAGAAGGCTTAAATGCCCTTGCTATACTCACATGTTTATAAATAAACATGTGTTTGTAATTTTACTCGTTAAATACTATGTTATGCAGAACTGAATAGTTTTTCTATTGGAAACTGCACCTTTATATCTCAGTTACTAAATATAATGCATGGGTATGTGACACTTGGATCCCAAATTAAGATTATTAATGCGCGTAGGAACTATATTAAAAATTTACATTAAAAATTCAATACTTTTTTTAATTGTCTTTGTATAAGTACCTATAACATGTGTTGTACTTAAAATTATTATACAATATTAAGAGAATGTTTCATCAGAAAAAGTGCAATAATTTTCAAAAATTCAATTGAATTGTTCTTAGTTTTAAATATATTTTTATTCTTATTGAATTACATAGAATTAAGAAAAATAATAGTAGGGTTTATCTATAAACAATAGGTGGCTCCAAAATACAAGCTAAACTTGTAAAAAAAATTTAAAAAGTTTACTTCCTTAAGCTATTGTTTATCTCATATTAGATAGAGTTAATATGAAAGTTTTGATTATTATTAAATATTTATCCATTGATAAAAATGAATCTTATTTTTACAACACAATGAATTGCAAATAATAATTGCAAAAACTCAATACAATATATATGTAAATAAATAGTTGCATAAAATTTCCATTCACAATTTCTACTGGTTATGTCTCTTAAGCAGGTATTTATGTTTAGTGTTAAACATTCCAGTTTCATTTCATGCAAACTTAAAACTTACTTGGAGAAATGTATTGACATGTTATTTTGTTATCCCTAATATGTATTTAAAGTATCCTTTTATATATAATTATATTTATACTTTTAAAAAAATTTAAAACTTATGTATTAAACTGCTAAATAATTTCGCCAAGCAAAAAGACATCAAAAACTTCAAATAAATTATATTATTATTATTACTGTTTTCAAACATGAGCAGGAACAGTTCTCAATATTGGATGCATATCACAACAATTGGCGATGTCTTTTTATTTGAAGAAATTGATCATTATAATACACAAGTGCCCAAAATTTGTCTTCGAAACATATGTCCCACAAAAATATCAGTGATTTTGGCCAGTTAACCACTTAACAATAATTTTGAAAAAGATTTTCCGTAATTCTCTTCGATAAATATCATAAAATTGATCCAAGTACTCTTCTTGGGTCAATATTTGTAACTAACTCAATGCAACAAATTTATTCAGGGCTTATAAGCAGGATAATATCAGTATACATGAGTCTTAAAGACTTGTATTTATGCAAAAATAAATCTAATGATATAAAATAAATTTAGTTTATAATGATAAATCTACAAATTGTGCAAATACCAATAAATGCATATTTGTCATACATAGTAAAAAAATATTTGTACATCTGTCTGATAGGTTTATACCACACAGTCAAACTCTGAAAAACATATGTGTTAATGGATACCACGTAAATATATTATAATTATTATTATTATTTATTTATTTTTTTTTTTTTTTGTAAAAGATTTATGGATTCAAAAATGGTGTTTTTTATTTTGATCCTGTAGGAGTGAGCAGGACATTTATATTCAATATTGGACACAAATTTATATTCTATTACGAGGGTAACTGAAATTTTGATACGCGCAGACAAGATGTCATAAAACAAAACTAATGGTTTAATTTAAAAATACCAAGTATTTTAACACAGTAGACAACTTTGTATTGACTTACTTCAAGTTGTTTAGCGTAGAATAAATTTTAGACAGAAAAGAAATGAAGTTGAAGCGAGAACATTATCGTGCTACGATTTTCAATATTTTTAAAGCTGGATTAAATCAAGAATAATGCTTTCAACGACTGCAATTAGCATTCAGTGATGAATCTCCATGTCATGCTACTGTATTCAGGTGGTTTACAGAATTTTGCAGTGGTCATAATTCTCTTCAGGATGAAAAACACACAGGAAGGCCAAGGTCGGCAGTAATCGTAGATAATGTGTTTGACATACGAAAAATGTTAATGGATGATAATCGCTATACCTTTCAAATAGTACAGAATGAACTTAAATTTGGATCCGCAGCCATATACAAAATTATTCATGCAGAATTACATATGAAAAAAATAGTTTGTCGATGTGTTTCCCATAATCTAACTGAGCACCTAAAGAAGAGAGAAACGGGCCAGAAACAGTAAAAAATCCTTCAAATTGCTAAATGATTGTGGCCCTGCATCATATCTAAAATTGTAACGGGAGATGAAACGTACAAGCTTTTTTTTGACGTTCCAACACGTCAAGAAAGCAAACTATGGGTCTTTAAAGATGATCCACCCCCAACAATGGTTAAAAGTCAACTAGCAATGAAAAAAGTAATGTATGCCGTTTTCTTCAGAAGTACGAGATTCATCAAATCTATCAAGTTGGAAGGATAGAAATCAGTAACAGCAAACTGGTATACCACTAAATATCTTCCAGAAACACTCCAAGAAATTAATGTTAGGGGACTAACATACAGCCGGATTAACAGCTGAGTTTCTTAAACAAAAACAAATTAGTCATAGAGCACCCACCTCATTCTCAAGATCTAGCTATGTGTGACTTTTGGTTGTTTTTTAATGTAAATAAGGAATTACATGGACATCGTTTTCATTCAGAAGAGATTGATGTGGCTATAAATGCATTTTTTTTTTCAAAACTTTCAAGAAATGAATGGTTTCAGGTATTTAATTTGTGGAAAATTCGTCCAAAAAAGTGCATTGATGCTGGAGGAGGCTACTTTGAACACTCCTAACACTTTGTAAGTATAACTTAAAAAACCAAGTAGTATCTGAAAAATTTCAGAGTGACCCTCGTACACACACATTCTAATTTAAAAATATTAATGCCTTAATTTATTACCATATTTGGAATTCACTTCACGATAAATCATATCTTTTACCTAAAATAGTGTATCTAATAAAGACTTTTAAAATGTTGCACAATTTTTTTACATGTAATTTTACAAATGGTAAATGATAATGTTGATTTCTAATGTTTGAAAGTGGTACTTGATTCATCATCTAGTATAAACATTAATAGAGCTGTAGGAAATTAAGATATTTTTTCATTTCTGTAGTAAATGCTTCTCAAATTTTTTTTTCTTTTTCCCTGTAATATTGTAAAATTATTAAGTAAAATAAGAGTTTAATAAATATATATACTTGTTTTTGATATGATATGTACGGTTACATATCAGATTCTTGTGTTCTAATTTTAGATAATTAAATGCTGAAGTACCTCTGTTAACTACTCTGAAGATGTGTAAAATAAATAAAATTTAAGTTAACTAAACATTATATGTTCTCAATATAACTTAATTTAAAATAAACAAAAAATTTCTTTTAAGTTAACTAACATATTTTACTTTTTTATGCATGTTATCTATCTAATTTTATTTAAAATAAACAAAAATTTGCTTTGAAGTATTTTCATTCTTGTAGAGGTCTACATCTATCCAAAATCCTTTTTGAAGAGGGTTCTTTTGTCATTGAAAACATTATTCAAAGTGGACAGTCCTCACGCTTCGTTATGCTTTCAAAACACTTAGATTTCTTACCAGGATTTTAAAAAATGATTTTTCCCCCTACAATCATCCTTTCTTTTACTGATCGAGCAACCATTTGAGCAAAATAAGAAAGTAAAATGTAAAAGTTTAAGAACAAAATAATCGTAAGCAATAGTGGTAAACAAGCAACAGCATATTCACGTGACCCAGTCATCAAGTGATCGTGACGTCAAATGAATTTAGTCCATTGACGCGGCAGTGCGTGTGAGGACATGATGGTGTTCACGTAGCAAAATTGGACGATTAAGGATCAGCGAGGCGTTTTCCGATTTCTGACAGTGAAAGGTGTTAAACCGGTCACTATTCATTCCCGTATAGTGATAGTATACGGAGAAGACTGTATGCTCGTCAAGTCAGTGAGAAAATGGAGTGCCCGTTTTCGTGCAGGGCGTGAAAGTTTGATTGAGGATCCGAGACCAGGCTAGGAAAACACAGTCATCACAGCCGGCCTCATCGACAAGGTGGACTACCTAGTGAGAAGTGAACCACATGTCACTTTGCAAATATGTGGTGAAGGCGGATGTTAGCGTTAGAACAATGTGGACAATTGCTCACGACAGATTGCGTTATTGGAAGGTGTGTGCGCAATGGGTTCCGAAGCAGCTCACCGACCAGCTAAAGGAATTGCGTATGAGCCTAGCACTTCAACATCTGTTTCAGTATCATGAGCAGCCCCACTTTCCTGGAGAGGATCGTTACAGGTGATGAGAGCTGGTGCCATCACTGCGCGCTAGAGACAAAGCGGAACAGCATGCGTCATCCCCTAAAAGGTTTAAAGCCGTGGCGTCAACCGGCAAGGTGTTGCTCACCATCTTTTTTACGTCTAAGGTTTGCTACTTGTTTAATTCCTCGAGCACAGAAGAAACATTAATGCCGATGTGCACCGTGAGACACTCCGAAATCTACTCAGGTTCATCAAGAACAAAAGATCAGGACTGATTACGGAAGGTGTGGTTCTGCTCTATAATAACGTGCGTCCATACATCTTCTGGGTCATACACGCGGAACTGGCGAAGTTCAAGAGGGAGCAGCTTGACCATCCACCTTACAGCCTGGACATATCACCCTGCGATTTCCAAGTGTTTGGATCCCAGAAAAAATATCTACAAGGGAAGCGCTTCAACTCGGAAGACGAATTCATGGACTGTGTGAAGGACTGGGTCTCGTCACGACCACAGGAATTCTGAGAACATGGAAGCCTCCGGATCGTTATTCAAGGGGATTGCTGTGCTCAGGTCTATGTCTTATACTTTGAATAAAGTCTTTATTTATATTCAAAGGGCTGTTTCGTACCTTTTCATTTGAACACCCCTTGTATAAAACACAAGAGTTTGCGTAAAATTTTTTATACAAAATAAATGTTATCTTTTACTACATTTTAATATTTCTGCATGACACTTTATGTTTCTGTACAAGATTACAACCACCAAATTGTTTATTTTCACATAGAAATGGGGAGGAAATGCATACAATTCCTAAAAATGTCTCTTCCCTCTCCCCCTTTTCAATCAGTTTCTTGAGAAGCAGAATCTTTGAAGTTAAACCCAACTCTGCAGAGGATTGTATTGTTTCTCCGAAGGAGTCCAGGGAATGAAAACGCAAATGGTGAGTAACAAATGAGTGCCGAAATCCACAAAATGCTCGCGATGAAAGGAGAATATGATAGGTTGGATGACATGAAACCAGGCAGTAATAGAAGTAGATAACATTCGCTGAATGTTGATCTCCTGTTCCCACCAAAACGGTTGTTCGTCCCCTAAGGAACAAAAAAATCTCAAATTACAATCTAAAAAAATAAAGTATAAAATAGTTTTAAAAGTATAAAACACATTTACTGAGAAGATAATTTGAATTTATAAGCAAAACAGCTTTAAAGAGGAACCTTTATTTATTGCAATAACGATTTCTTCAAGAAATTATAAATTTACATGGAATTCAAAGCAAGCATATCAGTTTAACATCGAGATATTAATTTCAAAAATTTATGTATTTTTCTATTATAAGTATCATCTTTTAACAGAAGTTATTTGCTTCGTTTCAGTGAATCAATAAAACAGTTACATTTTCTCTATAATTAACTTGCTATCTACAATTTACTCATTTAGTTCTGAAACTTTTTTTCAAAAGACTACACACTTAAAAAAGTTATTTAAAAATATAGTCCGTTTTGGAACAAATTGTGATTCAATAGATTTTAATATTAACTATATATGTTTATAGAAGAAAAAGAAAGAAAGAAATATAAGTGGAATTAAAATGGGAGTAAGCTCCTATATAAAAGAGAAATTTAAATATTTTTTTTAGAACTCACATGTCAGTAGAAAGCAATATGAAATTGTCAAAAATCTCAAATTTCTTTCAATGCAAAAAATAACATGCTTGGGAAAAAAACTTCTTTTTTTTTTGTCTCGAAATTTGCTGCTTCAAGCATTTATCACTTACAATTTTATCGCAATGCACATTTGATGAAATTAAATGAACGTTTATGATATAAAATGAGCAATGACACAAGATTTACGAAACCAACCCTAAACGTTTATTAATTGCTCAATATTATTTCGTATACCAAAACTTGGTCAACGCTTGATATATATATATTTACAAACAAATATTACATTAAAGAAAATTGAATCCAATGTATTTAATAATGGTTATTTTAAGCACGAGCTGGTCATTAGAAGCATTGGACTTGATAAAGGCTTTAAAGAAATATATGTTGAAGTTTTAAATAAAATATGAAATAATGAGAAGATAATGAGAATTGCAATATTTATATTTATCTTGTTTCTTTTATTATTATTAAAGTCCTTAAGAACTACCAAAAAAGAATTCGATTTAAGCGATTTTTGCCTAAGGTCCTTGGCCTCACATCTGAATGTAAACAAGTATTACATCATAAACGCTCCATTGGGCTAAGTATCCCCAAACGTAACGACCTGGGTTGCATGGTAAATGGCAAAACATGATCTCATTTTTACAGAAAAATGACAGTATTGAGGTACAATAAAGATATCCGTAAACAAAGTATCAATAATTTCGAGTGGTGTAGACAGGTACAGCTCAGATTTATGGGCAATTATATTTGCTTTTCCATGGGCTGCTTGTTCTCAGAAAACACTGAAGACACGTCCGAAGTAGCTCATCAACAGATCTTGCTTCAGTGCATCCGAAAAATGGTTTCGATTTACAGATCTTTTTTAGAACCTGAGGAACACTTGCTTTGAAATAAAATATTAGGTCCTCTATTGTGGACACAATCTATATTTTGATAAATATAAGTTATTTTTCTCTCCTTGTGTCTCATAAATAACCAACGTTTCATGCATTGAAAATTATTAATATTTCCTCACATAATAACTTATAATTATTTCCACTAAAATAAAAGCTTGAACTCGAATCCATTCAACAAACTTTTAAAATTTCTATCTCATTCTATGAAGTATAATTATTTATTGTGTGTTTTAGCTCCAAAACAATCGAAGTCTGGAGAGTGAGAACAACGTCGATTGGATTATCAAGTAGAATAATTGAAAATCATGGCTAATCACATCAACAAATTACAAGAATTCCAACAAAATATGACTTATTTGAGAAATATTGTAAATTTTTCACCTTAAAAATAATTAATTTTATCAGCAATCTTCGATTTCTTGAGTTAAATGTAAATGAAAATTGCAATGTTGATTCCTTTATTCCCAAAAAGAAAATTCATTGATTTTTCAATTATAATATGTTAAAGCAATTTAAGCTCTGTGAATAAAACGTGTACTTTTATGTCTAATGCTGATGCGAGTTTCAGAGAGAATATATTGAGGTTTTATATTAGTGAAAAATATCTTTGACAATACACCTTTTCCTCATGAACCATTTCAAACTTAACTCTTCCAGATTTCCTTCAGTTGGCTGATCTTACAATTAGCAAACCAGGCCGTATCAACGCATTGATAGGATGCCAATGAGTATTCCAGATTCTAAAAAATGACGCATTTAAGATGAATTCATCAATGAATAAATGATAGTCTAAAAATCTAAAAAAAACATCCTTTCATTGTAGATCGACCTAAAAAAATGAAAAATAAATTATAGCTTAAAAAAAAACTAAGAAACACGCTTTTATGGTTAATCGAATTAAAATGTAAAAAATAATTCTTAATATAACAATAACATGATTAACGAGAAAATTAATGTCATTGTGGAAATAGCGGGGGGGGGCGCGGGCTTTGTGCGACATTTTTACACTAAACATTTTGGAATACAACTAGTGAGAAATTGTAGCAATTGATATCGAGCACCCCACGCTTTTACCACAATGACATTTTGGCCACGTTAGCCAAGTGATCAAGGTATCGGATCGTGGCTGGTGTGTTATGAATTCGAGCCCAGTACCACTGAAATCCCGCCGTGTAGGGGTGCGATGCATGTTAAATCTGTCGAGATCTCAAACGTCCTCCCGCGTTGGTGTGGTGTGGTAGTTAGGAGAGGGGGTGCCAGTTCAGGTGTCCTCCTCGATGAATACTCAAGTGATACTCCTCGTCACTTGACCATGGTTCAAAATTACGAGGGCCGTCGCCAAAAGCTCTCGTGTAGCTGAAGAGTGCGCGACTTTAATATTCGCTCACTTACCACAATGACATTAATTTTCTCGTTAATCATTTTATTCTTATATTAAGAATTATTTTTTACATTTTCGTTTGATTAGCCATAAAAGTGTATTTTTTAGTTTTTTTAAAAACTATAATTTATTAACCATTGCAGTAGTATAAAATTCATTCTAAATGAAGCAGTTATTTGTGGCATCGTTTACTATCTATTTAGGAAAAGATTTAAATTGTTTAAAGATAGGGTTTTAAGTTGAAAAATAGATACTAACTGCAGAATTTACAGCTATATATATATTTGATAATTTGTATTACTTTGCTTCAAGCATCCGTACACGAAACTTTACATTTTAATTATTCTTTATTCAAATGAACGAAAATAGCTAAAGTTTATAATATTCTTGAAACGAAGTAATAATTCAATTAAATAATTTTATTTCAATAGGGTATTATAAAAGAAAACAATAAAATTGTTGAAAATAAGACACAAATTTGATTCATGTCATTAAAAAGTGAAAAAATATCAACTTTGTTCGTCCTTTTACTGTTTTATGTTTAATTTGCGATTTTTATCACGGCAGACAAAAAAAATTTATCTTGAACTCAGTTTGCTTTTTTCGGTAGTAGTTAATTTTATCTACATAAATTAAGTAAAAAAAAAATTAAAAACGTATTCTAGGCTAGAAAATATTTTTTGAACTTTTTATATCATAACATTGAATATCTTCTTGTTTCTAATCAATATGAATTTATAATAACAATTTATTATCCAAAGGTGTAAAAAGACCTCTTGAACACATTGATGATTTAATGCCCATTGAAAATATTTTAGATAGCACAAGTTTGAAGAGGAGGAATCCATATTTTAATCAGTACGTTAAAAATCCCTGTCAATAATATTTCGCTCAGATGGGGCACTTATGGCTGTACCCTGTTTAAAAGAATCGTACGATAAAATATTTCATTCAGAAAGACGCGATTTTTCGCCTGATGAAATGGCCTTCTTAACGAATCAAGAAACAATTCTTTGATGTTGAATAAAGAAAGCTCTTAAAACAGTGTAGAAAGTCAGGTATGACCTCATTGTCCACCTCGTTCTTAAACAATGCAACCACGAACTCTTCTCTCCGTTTATTGTAATCCAATTCCTTTGTAGTATTTATTTTGTTTTCAACTAAACAACTATTTGATTTCAAACTATACGACAAATTATTTCGAGTTCAAGATTCACAAATCGAAATCAAAACTCCTCGAGAACTAAGACTCTGCAGTGATTTGGTAATACTTTTACATAAAAAGTTGGGTGTCAAGAACATTTCTTTAAAAGATTAAAACTTAGTAGGGACTGTAGCGTATTGGGTACGAAAACTCACAGTCAGGCTAGAGATATAAATATGTACAATTTATTTACAGAACACCTAAAAAACCATCTTACATGCAGACCATGTTTCTGCCTTCTGCCTCCAGCCGGGAACCCTCAAAAACCGGTTATCTTGCATGTCCCTCTCTAGAGGAGTCTATTCGAAATTTAGGGGAAAGGCATTTTGGGCAGCCCTTCTCCCCTACAATCTCAGGCAGTACATCATTCGCTTCTGGTCTCCGACGTCATCAACTGGTGCCGGAACAACATTCGCCACAAACTCCTCCTTCCTCTAGAGAGAACTTTTTCTGATAAAAGGAAAGTTCTGTTCTTTGAAGATTAACTCAAATCATTTCAATTGTCAACAAGAGATATCATTTAAAGTTCTAGGTAACACTACCTTTTTAACAGTGTACGATTCCCTTCTGGCCAGAATTACATACTACAATACATTAACATATAAAAAATCAAAATAAATGAGAAAATCACAACTTATCTATTAGATATATACAAATTACACTTTATCTAGTTAATAACTCAAATCAATAACTCAATCATATTTACTCAAATCTCATATTTACTAAGAATTAATATTTATATACATCATTTCTTTCATTAGAAAGGTATGAAGAACTAACACTAACATTCTCTAGTTTCAAATTTTAAAGAGAGAAATTAAGAACACACAAACACATACTTCATCTGTCTAAATATGATGTACTTAAATTACAAATGTTTTAAATGCAAATGATTCTTCGAATGATAACAAATCTTTAATACAAGTTATCTACCTTAATAGTAGCCTATACCACAGAAACTAAATGTTTATACACAAGTATTAGTGAAACCAGTTTATCTTATAATTTCTGTTACCATGAAATATATTACACAACATCTCAACATATACTCTAAATCCTATTCATGAACTAAAAAACATCAAACACTTTGCAAATCTTAAAATCTACTCTAGAATAATAGTACTGAAATGAGAATACATCACTATATTAGAAATATTTTTCCTTATAACTCTTAGTGAAACATTTTGGTATATGACATGTTTATAATACATATTAGTGTATTAATATATATGGATACAGTATAGAAACATGTATAGAAAGTAAGTATTCTTTCATAAATGTGTTACATATTTTAATATATCAATTAAAAAGTTTTAGCATAAATGCATACATAACATATATGTATTCCTGGTCAACCTTATGACACATAGTAATTAAACAAGAAAAAAAATTCAATCGTTTGAATATCATATATCCATTTTTTAGAAAAAATGAAAATAAAATTTTGTTCATATAGAGATGGAAATAATAATACACTCTCTTGGGGAATATATATACAAAAATTTAATCAATCCTACTTAAGGCATCTGCATTGACATGACTTCTCCCGGGTTTATGAATAACTTCGAAATTAAATGGTTGTAATGCAAGAGACCAATCCATAAGGCGCGGATTTGTTCCTGCATTGGTTTTCAACCAAACTAATGTGTTATGGTAGGTCTGAATAATAAATTTCTGCTGTCCATCAAGGTAACAATTAAGTTTTTTTACTGCATAAACAATAGCTGCACACTCTTTTTCGGTTGTGCAGTAAAATTTCTCGGCGTCAGAAAATTTCTTGTTAAGGTACAGGATGGGATGCTCTTCCCCTCTATCATTTCTCTGAGCCAGGACTATTCCAATACCCATGTCAGAGGCGTCAGTTTGAAGAATAAATTGCCTTTTGAAATCAGGGGCATATAAACAGGGTTAGTCGACAGTTTTTCTTTCAATTGTACAAAGGATTCTTGACATTCCGAAGTCCAGTTAATGTATCCTTTCTTCGATTTCCCTTTTAACAGTTCTGTTAGTGGTGCTGCTAAACTCGAGAACATTGGGATGTACAGTCTATAATATCCCGCAATTCCCAAAAAGGCTCTAACCTGGGTTTTAGTCCTTGGAACTGGAAAGTATAGTATTGTTTGAACTTTCAATTGAGCTGGAGACCTCTTTCCTAACCCTACGACATGACCAAGATATTTAACGCTATCTTGTGCGAACTTACATTTTGCTGGTTTGATTGTTAAACGAGCATTCTGTATCCTTTCCAGTACCTTATTTATGTGGCTTATATGATCGTCCCAGTTTTCTGAAAAAATAGCCACATCGTCTAAATATGGTAGGGCAAACTTCTCACACCTTTGAAGTAGTTCAGCCATCAATTTGCTGAAATAATAGGGCGCATTTTTTAACCCGAATGGCATACGTAATGGACGATAAGTTCCAAAACTAGTGGTGAATGCTGCTAACCTCTGAGCCTTTGGAGTTAAGGGAATCTGCCAATAACCTTTTGTTAAGTCAAGTAAGGTTATATATTTGGCAGCTGCGACGGTTTAAATTCTATGCTCTATATTTGGTAAGGTATATAAAACTGAGTTCTTATTACTTCAATCAGTTTCCTATAATCAATGCAAGGCCTAGGATCTCTTCCAGGGGTTTCAACTAAAATCATGGGTGAAGCATAATCTGACTCTCCTATTTCTATTACTTGGTACTTCAACATTTTCCTTATTTATTCTTGCAATAAATCAGTTTGCCGTGCCGACATTCTGTATGGTTTCGTTCTAATAGGTACATCATTTATCAGTTCAATGTCATGCTCTACCAAGTGCGTTTTTCCTGGTTCATTGGAAAATATTTTAGAATAACGGCATAGGATTTCTTTTAGTTTCTCTATTTGTTGAATATTCAGTCAGTTTTCTAACTTACTGTGTTCTGTAACTTCATTGAAGTCAAAAATATTCGGGTTAGAATCGATACAGGGAAAGTTTTCTTCTAATTCGTTCGAATCTTCCTTTCCCCTACTGTTAATCATATTTATAAATTCGGCTCTTTTGTAGTACGGCTTCAACATATTTACATGAAAAACTTGATTTGAATCGGTGTTGTTAAAGCTCACCACATAATTCGTCTCTGAAATTTTTTTCTCTATTCTTCCCGGTCCTTTCCACTGCACAGATAGTTTATTAGGTCGATTCATCCTTAACACTAACACTAAATCTGCTTCTGAAAATTCTCGCTTAATAGCATTCTTATCATACCATGCCTTTCTTTTAATTTTCGTTTCTTCCATTTTTTCAATGGCTAATTCCTGACATCTTTTAAGTCGATTTATGAGTTGGAAAACGTATTCCACAACGGGGGTCACCTCTTCTGTAGTCCCCATCCAATTCTTATACAAAAGAGTTATAGGTGTTCTCAAATTTTTCCCATGGACCAATTCAGCGAGAGTAAAACCTGTGCTTTCATGAGTGATGGTTCTTAAAGTCAAAAGTGCAGCAGGCAACTGTTTTTCCCATTCGGAAGAGGATTCAATGCATATCACTCTTATGGTTCTTTTCAGAATTCTGTGAAATCTTTCGACGGGATTACTCTGAGGATGATAAACCGAACTTCGAACAACGTTTATTCCAAAGTTTTCAAAAAATACTGATGTTAAAATACTCGTGAATGAAGTTCCCTGGTCCGTTTGAATTTCCTTAGGAAAACTCATTGTACTGAAGATCTGGAACAAAGCTTCCACGACTGTAGTGGAAGCTATATCAGGCATTGGCACTGCATCAGGGTACTTCGAGGACATGCACATGACAGTTAACAAATATTTATTCCCTGTAGGTGTAGTGGGAAGGGGTCTTACTGCATCAACGTTTAATTTGGAAAAAACTTAACTTATTACTAGAACTAATTGCATTGGTGCTTTTTTCTGATCAGTTGCCTTACCTGCCCTCTGACAGGGATCTCACATGTTTTCACAAACTCCTCTATCTCTTTATAGCACTGAGGCCAGTAAAAATATCTTGCAATCCGATTCTTCGTCTTCGTGACACCTAGATGGCCTGATGTACCTTCATGACCCATTTTCAGAATTGACGATCGGAATTTCTCGGGAATAACCAATAGTTGTCTTATGTCTCCATTCTTATTTTTCCTGCTTTTGATTAGAAGTTTTCCTTTGGTTAGTGAATAATCGCTTGCTTCATTATTCAAACCCTTTTCTACCTTTTGAATTAAAGGAGCTAATTCTTCACTTTTCTGTTGGGATTTTATGAACTCATCAATATTAATATTGATTAAAATCATTGTGTCCTTTTCTTCCGTAAATGAAGGCAACAAATTTTCAATATCTTCAGCTAAATTTTCTTCTAACTTCATTTCCTCCTTGTGACATTCATCCTTTTCACTTGTTCTGTTCTGTTCAGCTTCTTTTTTCTGCTGACTGCGAGTTTGAATCGCATTTACTATTTCCCGTCTCGGTAAACTATTATGCTCTAAATCTGATTCAAGGAGCTCAATTGTTCGATTACCTAAAATATATCTTCCCTGATCCAATTGCTTTTGCACCACAGCTGCCTTGGTGATGATATGTCCCCACTCACAATCAATTTCTACCTCTGCGAGAGGTAAACAAGTTATATGTTCATCAAGAATATGTTGGACCCACACATTCTCACCTGTAAACATATTTGGTATAATAAATTTCTCACAAATTATATATATTGAGGCTCCTGTATCTCTAAGGATAGGCATCTTAAATCCATTCACCTTACCTCTAGTAGTATAGGGGTCGAGTGAAGCGTTTTCGGAATTACTTTTTAGTCTATTTATGGTTTCAGAGCTATATTTCTTCAATTTAGGACATTGTGGTCGAAAATGATCATAAGATCCGCATTCAAAACACTGGAGGCGTCTTCTTGTTTCAAAATCTTGATGATTGTTACGGTTTTTATGTTCTCTTGTATTCCCAGGATTACTCATGGATACATTTTTCCTCGGAATAACCGTTGGGTTATTCCACTTCTTTTTCATCGTGTCCTTGGAATATGCCCATGGAACTTTTTTCTGAAATGTTTTCCTCGCATCTTCATACTCCTCTATTTTACGAGCGAGATCAACAGGAGAAATAATACTACTCCATTCGTCCAAATGATGTTCCTTAAATTCATTTGGAGCCTTTTTCTTTAATTGATCCGTTATCATTAAATCTTTCAACTGTTCGAAAAAGTAGTAATACCTAATCCAGCAATCTACCCTTCAAAATAGGTCTGATTGATTGATTGAATACAACGTCGCACTGTTCAGCTACACGAGGGCTTTTGGCGACGGACCACGTAATTTTGAACCATGGTCAAGTGACGTGGACGACACCTGAGCTGGCACCCCCTCTCCTAACTACCACACCACACCAACGGGAGGACGTTTCAGCTCTCGATAGATTTAACGTGCATCGCTGCCCTACACGGCGGGTCTTTAGTGGTACTGGGCTCGAACTCGTGACAAGGCAAGCCACGGTCCGATACCAATACCACTCGGGTACCGCGGCCACCAAAATAGGTTTGAAGTTCATAATAAAAATCGTCCCACATGGTCTCCGGATTTTTCTGGTGTTTAACAAAAAGCTGACGAAATTTTTTTCGGGGCTTAATTTAAATCTTTTTAGAAGCAATGCTTTCACAAGATCGTAATCTGATGCAAGTTCTTCGGACTCTCTCGCGATAATATTTACAATATCAAGGGGGAAGAACACTAATTAGTTGCGGAACCCAATTTTCTTTAGAAATCCTATTCATTTTGGCCTGTCTTTCAAATAAAACCAAAAACAGGCTTATGTCATCCTCCTTTGCCTTAAATTTAGGAAGAAGTTTATGCAATTCAAAAGTGTTTGAATGGTGTCTCTCGCTAATGTGATCATTCTCGCTAACACACGACGTGTTACCTTCTAATCTTTCTTCAGTTCTCGCGTTTAGCATTTCTCGAACGAATTCTTCATCGTAATTTGTGCTATTTACAATGAGGTTTCTAAGGTCTATAATTTTTAGATCATCAGTTACTCTTTCATCTAATTGTTCTGCAATATAACTTAGGTCTGATTTTCGACCTTTTCCTAAGTAAGCCATTCTTAGACAAAAAGTTTTTACAGTAAAAAAATTTATTTCAAACCCCACAATTAGAATGAAATATCACTTATACACTTTTTCTTAAGAAAATAATAATAAATAGTAAAATTCAAAATTGGTAATCATTAAAAAATAATTTTAAGCAAATGTATGCATATACTTAATCATTAATAGCAAAACTCCAATACGTATTTGATAACCTAATAATATTTGTAACACATACACACTATCTATAAATATAAAAATACTTTTAGCAAATGCTATACAAGGATTTTTGTAATGAAAAAAAAACTAATTTTCATAAAAAACAATAAATTGCAAAGTATCAAAAGCCAAGTTTAAAACAAAACCTTCTATTTTTCATACAAAATAGTTTAAAATAAATATTTAATATTCATTTTTTAATAAGAATTATTTCTTGTGAAATGCTTATAGATTTTATATGAAACCTCTCTCCAAGTAACTTGCGCAATTTAAAAAAAACAAAAAAACACCGGAAATGCAATGAATAAAATACACAGTATTACATAATCATGTTAGACACAAAAAAAAATATATATATGCTTAACTAAACAATTTCCATTATCACAGGATGTGACTCATGCAAATTTAAAAAATATATATATCTATATTAAAATAGAAAATTTGCTTCCCTAAATTATATGCTATAAAATAGAGAACCAATTACAACAACATTAAAACAATTAAATCTCAATACATAGGATATGTAATGCAATTTAGTCACCAAAATTTAAGACTTCAAAATACAAAAAAAAAATGCACACTATGTGATTTAAATAATTTGGCCAGATAGAAAAGGAAATCGTACCTGACATATATTTTTGTAGATCCCCACTACGTAGTTACGGAAAGGATTTCCACAGCGCTTCCAAGACCAGGTTGATCTTATATCTTCTTTCCTCTTGCAGGAATTTTTTTGTTGAAGGGGGTCGTTGCTCCTAAGACCAGGATGGTCTAAACACTTCTCGATTGCCGGGGTGGCGTTTCTAAGACTAGGATAGTCTAAATACTTTTCGATGGCCAGGGCGGCACTTATTTTATGACCAGGGTGGTCTATCCTTTTTCTATGAGATGAAATCCTTCATTAATGCTTAACTCACTTTTCTTCAAACAAATTTCATTTTTAAAAACAAAGCTAAAGTCTTTTTTTTCTAAAGTTCGAAATCTGATTTAGCAATATCGTTTTTCTGAACAAAAATAGTTTCATCATAAGTTCTAGTCAGAGTTGATTCTAAAAGCTTTGATATGACTACCTAGTCATGCCATTAGTCCTGATAAAAATTAAAAAATTTATAAACAAATTTCAAACAAAATCTTTTGAAAGTTTTGATTTGAGTTTCAATTGAAATCAAGCTTATTCCAATGGATCTTTTGATTTCTCATGGTAATCCGTAAGTCTCTTTCAACTCCAACTGGGTCGTAATCACCTCATGAGCCTGTTGAAAAGTCCAGCTCATTGAACGTTTAATATTGGTTCTAAGATGAGTTGGAATCAAATCTCCTTTCTGGTAAAAATGAATCTCTTCATAGCCAACCAAACTATTACGGAAGCCGGAGGATGCATGCATTTTTTCTTCTCTTGACTTTCTCGTAAAATCCTTCCATATATTCTGGTGGTTCTTCACTGCCAAAAATTTTCTCATCGCTCAACAGAATTCGTCTGTGGCCATTAGGAGAGACGATAACTCATGTTCTCACCGAGCTCGGACGACCCTATCTTTTACGATTTGCAATGTTGTTGGTCTCAGAACATCTGTTATAGGTTTGATAAACGAATGACCTTTTCATGTCTAAATGTTTAAGTGCCTTAAAAATCACCTCCGAGAATTTTTTTTTAACGCTGAGAAATATCTGCTGCACGCTTTTGTTCAAAGTGTTAAGCTTTGACTTATTTAGAACAACATGCATGAAACGCAACATTTATCTGAAAAATATTGCAGACGACCTCTAACTGCGAAATTTAAAATCGTTTACTGCGTTTGTGTCACAACAAACAATCTCAAATTTTTATATCAGAATTTTCGGCACGACAAGGTACAATCGAAAACAAATAATTTACACCAATTTTTCTTTCAAATTAGGTTTTCATAATTTGAAAATATTTAAGAAAATTCTTTTCAATTTTCTTAAATATTCTATTATCTTAAGCTGTCGGTTTTTCTACTTCTTTTCAAAATAGAATTTTTCGTTACACGTTTTCATATTATCGAAATGAAATTAAGCTCATGAGTAAAATGATTTGCAACATTTTGAGATGAGAAAAATATATTTAGTTTAAATTTCTTAAAATGAGAAGAGTTTTCTAGCAACTTATTGAATACAAAATATTAAAATTTTTTTATAATGTCTTACTTTATGTTTATTCTTGTATCTACTCCTCGTGTCCAACTTTTAGAACTATTTTTTTACTGTAGACTTTTTCCTATTATATGTAAAACAAACTGTTCAGAAAACTTTTTTTACAAAGCAGACGATTTTAAGGAAGAGAAACTTATTCGACCTAATGCACGTTGCAATGGATACAAATAAAGCACATTGTTAAAATTACCTAACAATATTTTCTAAATTAAAAAAGAAATCGTTCTAAATATTTTGGGACGCATACAAGTTAGAAAAACAATACGACGCGTATAATAAAATTGCTATTGATCTTGACTAGGCTCGCGCACGTGTTTCAAACCACATTAAAATAAAAGAAAGATGAGCATGACACCCCCATAATAGTTTACTCTCTTATGTTTCATTGTATTCATCTGATGATTCCTTAAGGCGAAAAAGTATTTTAAATAAAATCTTAATAATTTTTTTTAAAATTAAATTTCACTATTTTCTTGAAATTACTTTTGCTTTACAATAGTAATATATTTTCAACCTAAAATTCACTTAAATAACTAAAAAAAAAAATTGGTGAAAACCTTAAAATTAGAA
>BMAV01003132.1:686714-712593 GCA_019973955.1 Trichonephila inaurata madagascariensis
CTTTGACCTTATGTGATTGTTGTAAAACCCACTTTTTTATGAACGTGGGGCTTTTAATGAAGCTCGCATTGAAGAAACTAATTTTCGACACACGCTTTTTACGATATATATTCATATAAATAGCATATCCATAAATGTTGCCTTGTATAAATGCTGTAAAAAAATAGCTTAAGTATTGTCCAGCGTATGGCATATTTGAAGAAGGTTTTCGTTCCGGAATCGAAACACAATTTTCTTTCTTTTTTGACCTCCTTTTCGAATCCCTGCTGTGCTCGACCTCACGCTGTCGGAACTTCCTTAACAGGCGAAACTCGTTCTAATTTCATGTTGCCATTTTTTTAAATATTCATAATAGAATAATTTGACAGCTAGTTCCAAATGTTATTTAACTTTACTTTGAAAATAGTACGTCAAAATGAAATTACACTGGAAAATAAAATAGTTTAGTAGTAATTGATTAAGAAAAAAAAATTACTAAAAAATATTAAAAACTGCTTGCAAATAAAAATTAATTATAAATATTTTCCGGAGGTGAAAAAGTATATCATTTAAAATTTTCTATATATATATATTAGTTAATTTTTTTTTTTTATAAATTTCCTTAGATCAAACTAACTTACTGATTTCAGTTGATTCAAGATTATTGATTTGTTCTTTTAAAGCGCATTATCTAGCTTCTCATTAAAATTATTATTTTGTCTAATTATACATTGACAAAAACATTTTGCTTTTTATTTTATTTTACTTTTGTTTTAGTTACTTTAGATATATAAATAAATGAGGATAACATATGAGCAAATTAAATTTAAATGATTTCGTATTAGGTCTTTATAAAAAAGAGGTAGAAAAAATTAAATTTCAGACAAAAATAATGAATGGTGAGATTTTCTATATAATGCTTCTCTTAATAATAAAAGCGATTGTAAAATACCTTACTAGCATCCCATTTTTAATCACTTTTGTATACAATTTTTATTTCCTGGTGTACAAAATAGATAAATAAGCATTATTAGATTACCTTATTATTTGACTTAATCGTCACGTTTATCACAATGCAAATTCTCATTAACTTAATTAGCGCAAAATATTTTCAAAATGGTTTTAGTTAAGTTCTGATAAAGTAATTCAACTTAGTTTAGAATTGGAGACGTTACATTTGAAGAGGCCAAAATATTTTCGTTCTAAAACTGTTATTTATTAAAACGCTACGTTACCTATTTTTCCTCTTTATTTTAATAGATTAGTACTTAAAAAGCTATTCAACAGAATTTGGTACATTTATTATTTTTTGTATCTAAGTTCATCAAAGGAAATATAATTTTTATGTTTTTCTGCCAAATTTTGTTAACGTGATTTAAATATTATTTATTGTAGCTGAAATATTGGATTAAATATTGCACATGAAAAGTAAACGTATATAATACGTAAATCTCGATTATGAAAAAAAAAATTAAAGGATTTTCATTATCAATCTTATCTTAACTTTTTTAAAATTGGTAGTAAAGTATTTTTTTAAAATAATCATGTAGTTTTATATCAATAGATTGTTTGTAAAAAATAATTATATATATATAATTATGAAAATTAATTAAATTTTCAAATTAAAAAAAAATCTATTTACATTAGAGGACATGAGTTGTTACTTTTCTTATGTGATTTTAGATCACTATTTGAGAAGTACGTGTTTTGATGAAAAACTTTACTTTCCTCTATGTCTGGAAAATATTTGAAGCAAAATATTCTTTTTTCTAGAAATGTTCTTTCATCTTAAAATATTTTTGGCTCTGTTTTATCTACTTTGATTTTATAATAAAAGTAAAATATTCCCGTATATATAGTTCCTTTTAGTACTTTGTTTTTTGGCTTAGTATTATTCTCTTTCCTTCTTAAATCATTGGAAAGGTGATAAAGAAATGAGCTTTGTTTCGTTGCATTAAAGAATATGTATATGTTAAGGGTTCCGATGTATATAATCAGAAGTTTTCATTGCATTTTTAGGAAATAAAAAGTGAAACATTTTTTGGACATAGGATTAGGATTAATTATTCTTAATAGTATGAGAAATATTTTTATTTATAATACTACGGTGAAAATAAACTTAAAGAGATTCTGATGGTCACTTATAAGGATTTTCACTCCCCTGGTTTGTAATTAAATTCAATGTGGCACGTGAGCACATATGAGTTGCTGATGCATTATTTTAACCCATATTTAATCAACAGACTTCCTCTTATACGAAGGTAATTATTCAACGAATATCATTATTAAACTAAAAAATGATGAATAATTTTATTATCTTCAGTGCATACATATCAAACAAGATAAGTACGATTAATGTTGATATGTATCAGAAAAATTACTCAAGTTATTATCCTCTTTTCATGTTCTTCAAGTACTTAACACATCAATAGCCTGGACACCTTTAGGTCAAAAACTGGTTTTTTTCCCCAATCTATTTAAAAACTGATTTTAAACAGATACAGATATCCCAAATTCCTACTCAAGGCTGACAACCCAAAGGTGGGTCGTCAACAACTTACGTAGGTAATAGAGGGGAAAAAAAGGCAAATTTTAGATGAGTTTCTCCAAGGTACTCTGACGTAGACATCGACCGTAGAAACTCTGTGAATTGAAGGTTCCGGCTGTCTCTTTTAACACGTTTTTAGGTTTCTTCCACGCCCAGTGATTCTGAAGAAAAGCTCATAAATTTGTCAAACCTTCCTCTCAATGGAGACACATTTGGAGAAAGAAAAGGGTTTGAATTTCAAAGAAGCATCAAATGAATCGTAAATGAATAAAAGCTACTCTTTTAAGCAAAATTTATTTAGGAATTATGAGCATGAAGAGGAAGTTGTTTTTGAAGTTTAGATGGGGTCAAGTGAAATAAGTGTGTCATTTCACCACAAGCGCTTTCAAAATAAAATAATTCATCCGCTCTCAAAATAGTCAATAATATTATTACATAAATAAACCGTTAAGATTAGAGAAAGAGTTGAATCCATTGATTAGAGTTCGTGTAATCCGGTAAATAATTGTCTTTTCGCCATAAATGAAGTAAGATAATTAACACTTATACAGATTATTATTATTATTAACCCCTTCCAAACTCATTTTATTTCTGATTTATGAATTTAAAAAAATGTCAATTTTTTAATGTTTATTTTCAAACATGCATATTTTTTAAACATAATAGCACCATTTGCATTCCAAATTTCCTAGCAATTAATGTAAAAAAAATCTATTTAAATAAATGAATAATTTACCTGTAAAGTTGGCTTTCTGCATGGTAGAAATCATTAGATTTTGGTGTCAATTCTTACTAACTATAAATAATGCTTAGTTTACCTAGCTTTTATCTTGAAAAACAAATTTTATTTGCATCTTTTACATTTACATAAATGATTAGGAAATTATTAATCAAAATTTGATCCTGTATGATAAATTCGAAAACACGGTACTGCAAATAATCCAACATCGCAATCTGGATAGTAGAATCTTGTTTCTCTTCTTATTTTCTTTCATTTTACTGGCTCTCTTTGAGCAGCAAATAATTGGTTTGATTAATTGGACTAGTTTTCTTCTCAGTTGGGGGAATGTATTCAACCAAGTGCCTTTCAGACAAACGTGAAGAGGGGTGCTCAGCAGGAGGACGTCCTCTTTTGGCCATTGTGAGTGGCAACCATAAAAAGCCCATGTGAAATCATTCGGGAAATGTACATTTTCACATTTCCACTCGGGATGAGCCACGTTTCACCAGCCCGAGCTCAGCTTCCGGGAAGCATAAACTCATATGAGTTATTGTTGGGATTAACTGGTAAGAAGAATCAGGTATAATTTTTATTCTTCAAGGATGAGCAGAATAAAATCGAGTTTTAATATACAGTCGGACCTCTATATAACCAAGTGGCTAAATCCCGAAAAAAAGTTAGTTATATGGAAAATTCGTTATATAGAGGTTCATCTTTTAATATACTTTATAAACCACATAAAACAAATTTCAACTTCATAAATACTACATTTTTTAAAAAAAGTAATTAGTCACAACTTTTTTAAAATTAATTTATGTTTATTTTATATATCTTACCAATCAAAAAAGAAAGAAAGAAAGAAAAACTGCAAGGAAAACAAGAAAAAAGAATGTCGAAGGATTCACTGTATTTTCAATATTAAGAAAATAATTTTATACTAAAATTAATGAATTTTAAGGCATAATTTAAAGCATACAGGTAATATTTAACATACATTATTTTATAATTAGAACACAGGGACACGGGACAACTCTACTGAGGGTGAAAGAGGATATCGAAGATGTTTCTAGTGAACTGGGCAATGGGGGTTACAGGATGCATTTCTCGGATGAAATGTCCAGAATTCTATTGCTCTCAGCGAGTTAGGATCTAATAAAACCAGTTCAAGATTTATGACCACCATAAAATGTGTTAAAGAGAGAATAACTTGAAATTTTTTCAGAAATACTTTAAAAAAAAAGGGGAGGAACAAAAATTGAATCACAAAAGAAAAAGTTCGTTATATAGAAAATGCACTCCGCTATAGAGAGGTTATCTTGTGAAGAAAATCGTGAAATGTTCAAGGTTACAGGAAAAAGTTCGCTGTATAGAAAAATTCGCAAAATAGAGGTTTGTTACATAGAGGTTCGACTGTAGTTTATTTCAATACTTTTTTATAACTTATTTGATTTACTCTTTTTATTTGATAACTCTTTTGTCTAGACATAGTATTAAACAATGGGAGGGGGGGGGAGAATGCAAGTTAATTTGACATAAAATTTTAACAAAAATTATTTCAAAAATATCTCTGCTTGTGTATTATGCTCCATACAGCTGGATGCTTCCCATCCAGTTAAACTATACCTTGGTTAACATAAAACAGATAGATAAGAGATGCATCTGAGTAGATGGATAGGAAATGCATCTGAGTAGATGGATAGGAAATGCATCTGAGTAGATGGATAGACAAAAATTACAGCATTATAATTCTGAAAAATATTTCCATTGAAGATAATGGAAGAAAATCCAACAAATGATAAAAATAAAGATATTAAATTGAGTATCTACACATACCTGTTTGTAAATGAGCATTTTTAAAAGCATAAATAGTATGTTTTACTTAGGCGAAGCACTTTTTAATTCATAGTTAAAATTTACGTTTGTTCCTGTTTTTAACACGCTTTTATAAGTTTCACTTGTATGTAACAGAATCTTTGAACTCGATTTTTACCCGCTTTAAAAGGTCAGATTAATCCGAAATTTTGCACACTTGTCAAATACCGATGACAATACAATAATTTCATAATTTTGTTCCAATGTCCTGATCAGGATCTCAAGAATAATGATTTTCAGATTTGGCGACTAATTCCGTATATGACTTTCAGATTTAGTGACTAATTCCAGATTTAGCGATTAAAAGATTAAGGTGCAACCCTAAAAACGAATAGGCTTGTGGTTAATACAAATAAAACAGACTAAAAAAAGTGTTCTTTATGTGAGAAAGGGAAGGGTGGGTGTGCGTCATCAATTTCTTACAATAATATAAACAATTGTCTAGTGTTTCTGAAAATGGAAGTAAAAAAAAAGACTCGTGCATGTGAAAAAAAATAATTTATGTTCTAACTGCTAAATATTTTTTTTAATTTTATAAATCAATACGTTTAGAAGTGATGAAACCAATTAATATGATAGCAATACGTATACTATAAACAATTGTTTAGTTTTTCTGAAAATGGAAGTAAGGGAAAAAAACGACTCGTGCATGAGAAAAAAAAATTTATGTTCTAACTGCTAAATATTTTTTATTTTTATAAAGCAATACGTTTAGAAGTGATGATACGAATTAAGATTATAGCAATACATTTAAAAGGTGATAATACGATTGACATTCAATAGTTCTTCTTAACACACTTTTATTAGTTAGACCTGTACCTATAGAGACGGAATCTTTGAAATACAAAGATATGAAACTCATCCGAGGCCCCGTAAGCGGAAAGAATATATACCCTCTTCATACCCATTAATTAATATCCATTGAAGAGCAAGACTAATTCTAGCAACCATGTAATTCCGGCTCCAAATATCAAACTCAAGAATAAATTCAACAATGAATAAATGACAGTTTAAAAAACTAAAAAACCCGCTTTTATTGTAGATCGAACTAAAAAATGAAAAATAAATTATAGTTTAAAAAAGTAAATTGAGTAGTAGTAGCTTATAGTAAGTAGCTTATAGAAAATTGAACTAAAAAGTAAAAAAAAAAAAAATTCTTAATATAAGAATAAAATGTGATTAACGAGAAAATTAATGTCATTGTGATAAAAGGGTGGGGTGCTTTGTACTACATTTTTACACTATCTCAGCATTTTGGAATAGAACTAGTAAGAAATTTTAATAACCCCACGCTTTTACCCCAATGACATTAATTTTCTCGTTAATCATTTTATATATATTAAGAATTATTTTTTTACTTTTCAATTTGATTCACTATATATATATATATATATATATATAAGCGTGTTTTTTATTTTTTTAAACAATAATTACACACAAATATGAACAATCAGAATATAAAAGCTGTTTATAGAATTATTGAAGAAAAATTATCTCAAACCAACAAATAAAATTCTGATTTATATCCAATTAATTTTATTTTTAAATCAAAGGCTAAAATTGTAATTTTAAATGCAAATGATAAAATTCAATCGAAATAATAGAAAACTATTGCCTTGCTTTATTGAAGATCAATGTATTTAACATTTCGATGCTATTTTAATCTTTTTGAATAATATGCATTTAATAAATTATTGAGACTGAAAACATAATGTTTAATCTCTCTCTCGGAGTTACGAGTAATGTGTACTATTCTGTCTCGAAATTTGGAGCTATCTTTCATTTAAATGCTCTAAAATTCTGTAAGACACTTGACATTGTAGAAATCACAACTTCTTTGTGTATTCCAAATTTCCCTTCATTTGATCTCAAGAGAAACATGAATGTATTCAATGTCAAAGGAGTATTTATTTATATAATGCATGCTCTCAGCGAGGACACTCATGTTAGTGTTGATGCGAAAATAGCGATGGATGTGAATTTAATAAATATTTTCGATGTAAGGATAAAGAATGCATTACCATAATAAAATACAATGAAATTTCATGCATGAGACACATAAATTTCTGAAACCAAATTATAAAAAAATAATTGATTATCAAACTAATGTATATGTACAGTGAAACTGGTTTTTAATTAATTGTATAAAATATGTTTGGAATATGACAAGTAGTAATATATATTAGTTTTGAAAACACAGAACGCGCGTAAATACTATAACCACATGTTCCCAATTCATACGATGAGCTAAATACGTATGTGTGTGCATATTTTAAACATTCAATTTACCAAATATTAAGTAGATTTAACCGTTAGAAATCTTCCAAATGTATCATGTAAAACTTACTGCAAGAGAAAAGAATCTTTTTATTACTTGCATTTTTTTTTCTTTTTTATACTTCGGAACCTTATTAAGAATTTAAATATTTGATAAATGTTCTGCTTTCCTTTAACAAACATAAAGCAGATGTTAAAAATAACATAAATTCATAAGGCACGTTTACGGAATAAAATTGCAGAAATGAGAGAAATAAACGATTTCGCCCTTTGACGTTAGAAATGCTTGATTAGCAGGTGTTGGGACCATTCATATTCAAAAACTACAAAACGGATGGAGATAAAAAGAGATTTCTCCAAATGAAATGAAAACAGAATAAGACCATACAAAAATTCAAACCCTGAAAGATTTCAATGCGGTTCAAAGGGTGTCCTTTTGGTATCATTTCGAAGTTCTAAGTGAATGATTTTAAAAGAGCTAAAAGTAAAAGAAAATACAGTTATAAGATAAGATCCAGTTTGTTTGAAAGAAGACAAATATAAATAAACATTTAAACTCTAAAATTTCTTATGAAACTAGGATTAAGGAGTGATTAAGAAAAGCCGCTTGATTTATTTCTCCACACAGGTTGCAGATAACAAAAGTAGAGAATCTTCCTCCATATTTTGCAAATCTATGAATACATGAGAATACATAGGAATATTTTATACGTCTCTGAAAATGTGTCACAATTAACTGTTCCTATGTTCAAATTATGTAATCAAATTATTTGTTCTTTTTGACAAGAATGAGTATCTATACACCTTTGTGCTGTCATTATTAAATGATATGTGCAAATATTTCTTGAAGAAACCTTTTAGACATTTAGTAAAAGGACCGAAATTTTTGTAAATATATAAACAGTTCTGATATTTTTATAGTTTCTTAGGTCTTTTAGGATTTATATTTGACAATTATTTTACTCTGAAGACTCTCAAACACTTTTCCTATTTAATTATGAAAATTTGTCATTGTATATATAAGATATTCTTCAGTAAAAACTCGTCAAACATTTTGGCTATTTTATTATTTTTGAAAAATAAGCCTATAAATTTTTGGTCTAAACTTGTTTCAACGAGGAAAGAGTAACATCTGAATTTTTTCAAAAAGCCGAACAAAGAATAGTGGGGTGTACTCAGAATAATATTCGAGAGAAAGCTCTTATAATATAAAAATTAGGCCACACACATTTTTTTTTCCTAAAAAAGACCGACTTTTCCGTTTTGATGAATTATATTTTTTGTTTGCCATGGAAAAATTTCTGATAATTTGAGTAATTTAAATATTTAATTGATCATATTTTAGTCTGTCAACAAGCCTTAATTTGAAAACAAAAGGAAAAAAAATATTATTCTAAGTTGGCAATGATAAAAACGGATTTTCCTCCACCTCCGTATAATCTTTTGAAGGTAAAGACACCCATTCCTCTCAGTGGCTTTTTCTACCCCACTAACTGTTATGAATCATTTGTCATATCACCCTACCTTTCAATAAAAATAAAATCTCAGTTATTTGGTACAAAAATATAATATCAAGCTATTCGGAGTAATTGGTTTATATGTAAAACTTTCTTAAAACTCAAGACACGAAATTTCAGGGGAATATTGTTACAAAATATTTTTGCTGTTGAAAATTTAGCCGGTAGCTATATTAATGGATGCATAATTTATACATGGCATTCAATTTATTTACTACCTTTTTAAAGCAATCATGTCTCGTATTTGCCTTGAACTTTTAAGTTATTCATGGCCGAAATTCATAAAGAATTGTTTGTGTGCAATCTTGATAAATACTTACATGAAGCAATTTTAGAAAAAAACAAAGGTTGTAATTTACAATATATTTGGAAAGGGTAAATTATGCGTAGTATAAATATATTTTTCTCTTGTCCCGTACTACAAGAAAAGAGATATCAAATCGTAAAAATAACAAATACAGTAAAATTACCATTTATTTACAATTTCTAACACGTTTCAGAATTTGCAGGGAATTATATACACGTTTAAAATCTTTGGAAAACTGAAAGTTATTCACGGAGCTCTATATAATTTTTATTAAAACTTTTCCAATACAAACACACTTAAATGTTCCTCTCCCCTCCCCCTGAATATATATTTTACTTTCTAATAAATATACTAATTCCCTTTTCGAAAAAAGAATTTTTAATGTTGACATAAAATGTAAAAAAATTAGAGCTTACGTATAGATCTTTGTTTATGATATTTCTAATGAGGTATTTCATTCTATCATCGACTATGTAGTTTAAATACTCCTTTAAGCATCCGTAAGAGGTAATGAGATCCTCTAATGAGAAAGTCGAAGTTAAATCGTGCCCAATCGTGCAAGAAAAAATTATTTCTTTGTTCTAAATTACGAAGGTAATGGAAGAAGCGTGGTAAAAATTTGGTTGAAAAAATATGAATAATAAAACTTATTTTAAATAATGTTTTTCCTGATTTATGCATTTTCCAAACTTCCTTCTAGATAAATCTTAAACCTTTTAGTTTATGTAGAAAATATTTGCGCCTCAACTCTTCCTTTTTTGTAAAATAACAGCTTATAATTTGCTTTTTGAAAATTAATTGGGAAGTTCCCTTTTATAATGGCAAATCCAGATTAATAATGTTATTTTGGATGAGAGATACATAATTAATTGTTTTACATCCTATCATATCAAACATTATAGAAATCAAAAATTACTTTTTTAAAAAAAAAGTATAATTTTGTAATCCTTACCTTTCTCAGTGTCTCCTTCTGAACTGGCCAAGGCAGTTGGTTGACGCTTTTGTTGAACCCATGATCTTGCTACCATGTATAATAAAGACAGCGGTAGCACAAGAAAAAAATAGGACGAAAGAAGAAAACCTCCGGTTTCAGTGTCGGACAGTGAGCTCTCACATAACAACAATTGTAGTCTCACCACTTGAGATGGATTCTTCACAGGAGACATGGTCCAGTGAGATACTTCCGCATCATTATTCTTGGATGCCACATCTGTATAAAAACCTTTGCTATCAGTCTTCCAGAGAAATAAACTTCTGCACAAAATGAAAATTGCCACATAGAGAACTAAAAAATATCTGAAGAACTGGTGTTTCACCGATAATCCCACACAACGAGACTTTTGAGGATGAATGCAGTCTGTGATCCATGTTAGGAAAATAATACTATGAAGGGCTACTGAAATCATGCATGCAAAATTTTGTGCCCAACACAAATATCCATTGTCCAACATTAAGTTCATTAAATCGGAATTGACCAGTAAAAGAAGGAGGGACTGAGGCATTAATCCCAGTAGATAGATAACACCAGCACCTATGAAGTATTTTCTTTGATAGTCCAGAATCACTCCGGGTTTAGCGGTGAATCGTAAGACCATCCACATTCCACCACAGATAAGACATAATCGAAGTACAGCTATTGCCGTAGCTAAAGCTGACATCCAATCCATATCCATTTCAAAGCATCATTCAAATCAGATCCAAAGAAGAATCTAAATCGAAATGAAAGGAGAAAATAATTAATGTAACAAGCAATATTTATCATATAATAAATTATTGCCAGTAAAACGCTTTGCATTTATGTATACAGCACAGGTTTTGACTTACGTGTTTCCAAAATATTAATATACATTTCATTAATTATTGAAAATATATTCCTTCCCAGGAATATTGCCTTTTTTAAATGTGCTACTTCAGTTTATGAATTCTTTACCAGTTATCAGTTATAAATTGCTGAGTTCAGTGATAATACCTTTTTCCGAATATTCCAATAATTAATTATTATTCGAAAGAAAAGGATAAAAAGATCTCTAAACAAGATCGCATTGATATGTTCTAATGATTTATGTCTTTCTCAAGGTGTTCGAAACGATGTACTTTCTCGTCCTTGAATCGAACAGGCTTCATTGCCTTTAACCACTAAAAAAATTGTTTCCTTACTTAAAGCCTTAAAGTATCCGACTACGTTCAGAACCATGATTTTAAAAAAGCGCATAAATGGATAATTTTCATGATATTTAGTGTCACTTAGATTAGAATACGTGTATACAATTGTTTTAAGGACATTATGACAAAATAAATTATTTAAATACAATATTTTGACAAAAAATTAACTTGGAATAACCTTTTTCCAAATGTTCTCCTTTTGTAAAAAATGCTTCTATTGTATTAATAGTTTGCCTGTATATAGCTCAGACCTCTGTACAGAGGCTCAACTAGGATTTTTGAAAAATTCAAATTATTTTCAGAGTTACAACCATTTAAAATAATTATCGGCGTATTTTCTTAAAATTTCTCCTTTCTGTTTTCGTAAAACATGGATAAACCGACTTCCGAGTTATGCATTTCAAAAATTCTAGTTGAGCCTCTGTAGAGAGGTCTGAGCTGAATATAGTCAAAATATTAATACAATAGAAGCATTTTTTACAAAAGAAGAACATTTGGAAAAAAGGTTATTCTAAGTTAATTTTTTGCCAAAATATTGTATTTAAATAATTTTTTTGTCATAATGTCCTTAAAACAATTGTATACATGTATTATAATCTAAGTGACACTAAATATCATAAATATTATCCATTTACGCGCTTTTGCAAAATCACGGTTCCAAACGTAGTCGGATACCTTAAATTTCGAATTTTAAATAAATGCTTATAAATTTAAAGAGATCTAATTCTCTTTAATATATTTTCGAATTCCACATTCCATTTCTAGAAACAAGGCTATGATGTATTCATTCTATGTCAAAACTCAAAATTTTATTAAAAAATGATCTCTCACTTAATAGTTTTTTAATACCGAAAAACTATAATGACAATTAGAAATTCTTAAGGTTTCTGGATAAAAATATTTAGCTTCATACTCATGGACTTGTATGGATGTCATATAACTAAATAATTACGATTTTTTTCAATGATCTTTTACATTTAATTAGGCTCTTCTAATTTCCTGCAGACAAAACTTTTCGTTTCAGTCATGTAATAATATTTTCTTTAAAATTAAAATAGAATTGTGGAAAAAGAACACATAAAATATGTATTTTTAAGGGGATTGATGATTTTATGTTTTATAAGGTATTTTGTTACTTTGCCACATTCTAGATTTCATTTTATAAAGTTTATCTTATTATCGACTTTTATACTCCTAATGAAATTTCCTATTGATCCTTTGTCATTTTTCTTCAAGATAATGAATAACCTCTTTAAAATATTTGTAAACATCGTTACTTACCTTGAAATTAACTCTAAGGAATAGTCCGCTATAAATAATATTTTTACCAATGCGATTCTAGTGGAAAACTTCTGTTTTCGTTGGATAATCTGTGTGAAAATTATTGCATAATTAAATCAGTTTTAACTTCACTTACCGCCTTTGAACATGAGTCATGCACGTGGATATGCTACTCTGGGTGATACAAAATTGCAATGAAACTTTACTGCTGGAATCATTAGAGGCAAAAAGACGAGCATTGTTTGGGGTGCGTTTTCTCAGAATTTTTATGATCTGGAAATACAATCTTTTATCTTTCATTACTTGTTTGCTTGGCATTTATGGATTTCACTGTACAAATGCTGTATAAAAATGTTTCGGGTTTTTTCTTCAGGAATGCAAATATCAAAAGGATGCAATCAAAAGAACAAAATATTAAGCAAACATCAATAAACTCACCTTGATTTTTATCTAAATTTTTTCTGTACAATTATTTATAAGAAAAATACATTTTCTTTCCAAAAATACTAACTTAAAATAACACAAGTCTAACCACAAGAATGAATTGAGGTCTCGAATTTATTTTTATTTTTCTTTACAAAACCTTAAGAAATTTTCTTCCTGAATAGAGAAGCTTTTATACAAGAGCACTTTGGTTTGTTTGTTGACCAAGGTCATCGAGCCATGTCAATTTGATCCCCCTTACGGAAGTATGACCGCTTCTAACGGAACAATTTCTTTACCTTCTTTCACCCGTTTTGTAACGGAACAAAACACGAGATTTTAGCGAACGTGTTCAATGACTCAGGTCTAGGTCGTTGCTCCTTTCTTCTGCTACCCAGGAGGGCTGCCACAGAAAGTAAACACAAAAGCTACATACATCATACAACAATAATTCAATGACCGTCGTTTCAGAGAAGGAAAAAAAGCAGGAAGTTTTCTTACAGATTAAGGGATTCATGAAAGCACATCTGAAGAACTTTCAATAAGCTATGTCTTTTATGTACTATTTCCTCTTTTATTTGATATTAATTCTTCTTTTAAGCTGGATCTAAGGCTATTCAGACACTAAAGTTAAACTATTTTAAGCTTTTGCTTGTTTTAGCGATTTTATTTTCTTTCAGGAAATAAATACTTATTAAAAATCAAAATAATAAAATTTTTTGTTCAAAATAAAAGGATGATTTTAAAAGAAATAGATATTTTTTTTTTGTTTCTCACTCGTAAATTATTTTAGTAATTCTTTTAGCATTAAGGAAAAATCACACATTACTAATCAAACTTTGCCACCTCTTTAGTCCACACATCGTCCATCTGTAACATTTAAAATGCTAAATTTAGCTTATTACATTAACTGAAATGGTTGTACTGATTAAACCGTATTTTTAATTAAAGAACAAAATTCCAGACCTGAAAAATTTGGCAATGAAAAATTAATGAAACAGAAAAGATATTTAGATAACCAGAAATGTAATAAAAATGCCTGAAAGATTTTTTTTTTTTAAATTATAAATATTTGACGATAAATTTCTGCTTTTTAAAGATGTAACTTTTAGTCAGTTTCATAATCTTTGAAAACGTTTCTGAACTACTTAAAATGAAATTTATTTTTCATTAATACACACAAAATATATTTTTCAAGGAAATGTTTTCGCGTTAAAATGTTCTTTATCGTTAGATAATAAAAGAAACATTTTGTAAAGGTTTGCTTTACATCAATTAGAATTAGAATATCTCAAAAATAATTTATTTGTTACATAAGAATACTTTTTAAAAATTTTTACTTTTATATTAAGGGTTTTTCCCATTGTAATATTTTATGCATCATACAATTATTTCACGTTATAATAAATAGGTATCCATACACATGTAATAATCCATTTGTATACTTATTCCGTAAGTTCAAGTGGTATGCGTGTACATGTGCACACGCATGTGAGTTTCAGAAAAAAATTGAGATAACGAGTCACAGAATACGTCATAAAATGTGCACCACATATTCCCTCATTTTGTTATTTTTTCAGCAATATTGAAGGACTGAGTTCTTAAACGTGAGGAACTTTCAATTATCTATTGACTCATTTGAAAGAGACTAACTTTATGTTATGAAATTGGCTCAAATTACACTAATCAACATTTTTCCAATCGAATGGAAAAGAATCCATATACCTCTACGTTTGTGTGAAGCTATATACCTACAAACCAAAAATATCAGCAACGATACATAACCAGGTGACTGTGGTCTTAAAAGTACTTGTTTTTAGTTATATATAAACTATTTAAAATTTGATGTCATTTAACCCTTACATATCTCAATTTTTGTATAAATATCGTTTTTATTTCATTCTCTAATCTTTTTTTAAAAAAATATTTAAGAAACTTAGTGAAGATAGAACGTTCAATTTTTAATGGATATTGTCCTAAATATGTGCTTTGAATTCATGTAAAATAGTTCCCAATGTTATCCAAAAGGATTTCAAAAGATTAATGACTTCAATTGATTTAGCCTAGAACCTGCTGAGTATATAAGAGGTTACAATTAATAATAAATTCCTTTGAGTTTCATTAATTAAAGGAACGTTATTTAAACTTTATCGGCAAAAATTGTAAAAATAGTTAATTCATTCCATTTTTCGAACGCCTGTGACAAGCTAAAATTGCGATCACAAAATTGTTTCTCTTACTAAATTTAATTCATAAATGGAGTAACTCAAGAAATTCTTTCCTATGTTCAAAAGTCTCTACAAAGCATTATTCTAATAAGGGAAAAGCAATATTTTTGAAATGATTGTACAAAATGCCTGTCACATAGCGACGCCAACACAAAGTTATATTCAGTTAACAATTTTTATAAAATCCCTTCTAAAGAATATTTCTGGGCATCAGTCTATTAAGAAATTGGAAAAGTGTTCCATTAATCTTTAAATAATAATTGCTACTAGTAACACATTTTAAATGGAGTGTTCGAATTCCCAGAAGTCCAAAGTAGATTGATTTAACAATCTACACTTTCATCTTAATTGCAAAGTCATTTATCATCGTATACCTTGATTCTTAGAAAGTATTCTTTAATCACTTTAACTCAAGACATAATTACAAAAATTTGGATGCCAATTAGAGACCTGTAAAAGGCGAGTTTTAATGCAATGCGTTTCAGATGAGCTAATTTAAATTTTAAAAAACTGATAACTGGACCATTTTGTATAAAAAGAATGGAACAAAATTTCTCTTAACTTTGATCAAAATAAAAATTATTCTTTTGAGATTTATTTTCATCTAGTAAAAAATAAGCAATGCTGGTTTTAGTACGAGTCCTATGATTCAATTGATTGTCGATTCACATTTACGTCGTGCTGTGAAGCTAACAAGGGCTTCTCGTGCTCTTTAATCTTGTCCAAGTGACGAGCACGACATGTAAGCTGGCACACTCCACTCTACAAGATTCCCAACCCGCCCGTTTGAATCTCAGCAGATTCCAGCTTTTTTCATGATAGGTTATCAGAACCCTTGACAGAAATAACGTCAGTCATGAGTTCGAACCACTCGGCTACTGTACTTTGATTCAAATAAGTACATCGAGATAAATCCTTTAAAAAAAGAAATGTAAATTTGGAACTGGAAAGTATAACATTTGGATGAAGAATGTGAATTAATCTCCAATTATTTAATAATTTTAGCGATCATTTAATGGTAAATGACATGTAGAAAGCTACTCATATGGTCAACCCCCCCCCCCCAGATTAACGTAACTATTTTTTCAGCACCATTAGTTTACTTCCCAAAAAACATTATACAACGTTTAAATAGTAAACTATTAGTATACATGTAACAATAATAACGAGAGATACATATATTATAAACGTATTTCTAGTTAACTGATTTTAAGTAAGCCTTTCGAAATGTCGGGAAGAATGAGTTACCGTCATGTAAGAAATTGGAAGGAAAATAGCAAGTTTTTTTTATTATTTTTATATACGATTTTTTTATGATTTCAGTAGACAGAATTTTTTTAGACAAAAGTTTTTGATTCTAATGGAATAGCGTAAATTATCTTAAGTTAAAACTAATGAATTAATGTGGGTATTTAATAAATTAATGCAATTTAATAAATTTAAATGTTCAGGAATTTTTCTCTTAAATATTCAATATTCGTGTTTATTTCATATAATGAATATACGGAACAACTGAAACAGCTTTATAAATCCTATTTAATTTTCGTTATTTAATATATAACACAGCTTTGACTTTTATTGAGCCAAATTATTTTTCAGAGCTTTTGTCCCTTTTTTTTCTATTTTCCTAAATTGCCCCACGTTTTTATTAGTTTAAATAAAAATATTAAGTAAAAAATGTGTCATACTCGATCACGCTGGTTTCAAGTGTAAAACCGATACAAGATTCTAATATCTGAATTTTTTTTATCAATTCTAAGAGGATATGAATTATTAAGAACATTTAAGTAAATTTTTCGAACGCATAGTTACAGAAATACTTAATGAGTCCTAAAATTTGGAAATTGAGGTTTAGTTTCCACAACGCGAGCACACGCGCGTATGGACGATATACAATATTAATAATAAGCAATTAAAATGGAAGTTACAGTGATACGAGACTACTTAAAAGTAAAAATTGTAAGTAAAAAATACATAAATGTCTAAAGATAATCTTCATTACTGATACTGTAAGTAGTTTGATTGCACATATAGATGTTTTATAGATTTTTTTAAATTTGAATATTCTCATATTCAAGGGACGTTTAAATTAAAACTGGACGTTTTTCTAATGCCCCTGCTTAGTGAAAAACACTCTTTTTAAAAATAGTTTTAATTAGTTTTAATAATTTGAACATTATTGAAAAATAATTTTGCGGAATTTTGTTATAAAATAGTTCTTGCATCACACACACAGAGTGAAAAGGGGTTACCTCATGAATATTTTGCATTTAAAACAATTAGAGAGAGTCATTTATAAAATTATTTTTATCATAAATAGGAGACTGCTTCTCGTACAGCAAGCTTAAAGTTTTTCAAATTGTTCTATTTACCTTATTTGGGAATTTTAATACGGCTTTGCTCCATTCTTTTGTTGTTGTTGCTAATCCTAAATTGTGTCTGATGACGTCAGACAAGATCCAAAAGAGTCTAAGAAAAAATTCTCTATCAAGTTCATATTAAATATCTTGGCAGAAGCAATCAAAATATACTCTACACTTACCTAATGATTAAAACATTTAGTGCGGATGGCCTACATTCGCAGAGCGATAGGCACTTGATGTGACCCCTGACAAGTCCAGAGAGGGTTGTAGTGCTTACTTTTACACTGACATACTTAAAGCTCATGATATGCATCCATAGAAAGAAAAAGTGCTTTTTATATTACCTTTAAATTAGCTGTTGACACTACGTCATATTATATCCCTGATTTTTTTGTCATGCTGAAAATAATTTATATATTTTCAGAGTTTTCTTGATATAATATTCAGAAAATTTTGCAATGAAGGCTAGATATTCTCTGTTACTTTCTTCCATGACTAATAATACAAATCAAACAAATCTTCATAAGATTATGCTATTTCAGTAAAAGACTTCCTGAAGGATATATCACTTCATTTTCAATAAGACTGTCCTTAATTTTGGTATAAAAGCAAAAGTGAGATTGCTTACTGATGTGTAGAAATTTATCCTGTTTTGTGTATCATTGTGAATAATTTAATTATAGCATTTTTAGGTTTAGAAAAAAGTGCAATTTACTCGATATAGTTGGAAAAAGTCTTTCATGACTTCTGTGACTCCACAGAATCTATGATTTATATTTTTACTTTTAAATCAACAGAGTGCTGAATGAGGGAATTTAAAATAACTTATTGCTTTACCTTTCAGATAAATTTATTTCGGAATTTTGGAGCAGGAATCTCACAGTCTCAAGATTCATTTCATATCAAGTTCCAAACAAAATATATTTTCATTTTAACTCTTTTATAATAATTTTAATATGTGGCATTTGTTTTTGTATTATTTCAAACAACGCTTTCATTCGTATTAGTATGAAATATTTATAATCTAAAAATGACTTATTGTCAAAAACATTTTCTTGAAGTATTTTAGTGATCAATTTATGTTTCATATTTATTTTTAACTAAGCTGATGTAACATTTTCTTCTGTTGAATGTATTAAAATAGCATAGGAAATCGGTATTTTACAACTATTTCAATCGAATATTTTATTCTTTTACAACTCGAAATTACCCATTTTTCCCTTTTATCAGAAATGAGTATACTGAAAGACTATTATTTAGCTAATGTTGCAAAATTTATTATAGCAATATCTCTTCATTTTAAAGTGCATGTCCATCTTTCAGGTCAACGGCTCCAATTACGCGTCGTATTTTGTCATGAAATTGAAATTATTATCTTTCAATCTCAACAAAAATATTTATTTCTAAAATTTCTTTTCTTACATCTTTCCTAAGTTAAATTTTCTGTTTAGTCTATTATTTCTATGTGAAATTAGAATTCTAAGACTTAAATTATAACTATCAAGATTGCTGTAGTTGAGCAAACTTTTATCAGCTAAACCTTTTGATTTTAACCTGATTTAATTCCGTAAACTAAAATCTAAGAAATAAAAAAAAATCGGCTGTTTTTTATGTTCCAAATTATTTCTATTATGGAGATTATTCTAGAATATTTTTCATTATGATTTAAAATCAACTTTAGATTTTAAAACACGTATAATTTTAAGTTAAAAGATTTAGAATCAATCGAAATCGAATCTATTGTTTTTCAGATGGACAAAATTATAAACTTTCTAGTAAATAAGGGAATTGAAAAATAAGATACTCAACATATGTTACATGGTTGCAATAGCTTCTACATTATAAATTCAATTGCAAATGATTAGGTAGAGTTTTAACTATCTGTAAGTGTCTTTTTCAGGATTCGTACAAGAATTAGATTAACCAAGATAAAATCTACAACTTTCAATGTAGCTATAATTACATTAAAATAAATTCCCTAAAATAAATCACCTATGTTTAACAACTCTTTCACTTTGATTGATTTGTTTATTAAAGTCGCACTGCACGAGAGCTGTTGGCGACGTACCCCTTAATTCTTAACGATGATCAAGGGACGAGTACGACTCCCGAGCTGGCACTTCATTCTTCAACATTCCACACAACGCCATTGGGATGATTTTGAGCCTCAACAGATTTATCGAGCATCAGCCCATTTACAACTTCTGTGGTACCAGGACTCGACAGAAATTCCTGATAATAATCTCTTGTTTTGCTTCCAAGATAGCTTAGAACTATTCGGTGAAATACTTCATTTAATCAATATTTTCCATTCATTTATGAAAACAATATATTGTATTTTGTCTGGGTTTTTTTTTTCCTCTCAATTATGCTTCAAAGAATACACTTTAATCTGAAATTTTCCCTCGATTACTTGGAAATAAAGGCCGATTATCAGACAAAAAGAAAAAGATTGTGAAGAGAGTTTAAAATGGAAAAGAAAATGCGTGGCTCTGAAAACGAAGATATTAGGAAACAAAAACATGTGCATATTAAAAGAAATACCAATAAAATTCATTTCAACTCAATCATTTTAATGATGCAACAAAATAACTTGCGAGATCCAACTCGTACAAAGACATTCGTAACTGTCTTAATTACTCATGAAAAACTATTTCAATTTGTAGCATGGAAATAAAAACATTTGACAAAAATGTCACATAGAAAGCCGATTTCTTATTTCTTTACGTGTCACTGGATTTAACAAAATAATTTTCAAAAAGGCAAATAATCCTAAAGGCTTTAAATACTTTTGTAAAATGTTTGAAATTTATCAAATGTCCTGTAGGAACGAATTTTTTTCGATTAGACAAAGTACGAATGTATATTAATGATAGCCGCTAATAATAAACGGAAAAAGGGTTACTTATTCCCCTTATATTAATAGACATTTTAGATCCAAAAAATATGTCTAAATTACTCTGATATGAATTCCTACGAAATTTCTGTTTAAAATTCATCTGAAGTTCCTCATCAAGAAATCACAGCGAATTAAGCTACAAAAGTTAATGCAATTAACTTGAAATAGACACATTAACGAAATAACTAAAAGTTACCTTGAAATTGTCTTACATTAATATGTTTGCATATTACTTAAAGATGTGCATTTAAAAGCATTTTATGAGTGGAAAATGAAGGAAAGCGCGATGTAGGAGTACTGGAACAGAAAAAGGGGGAACAAAATTCTGTTTTATTACTTTTTTCATATTCGAAATACGAAATTTAGTACGCTAAATTCATTTTAATTTCTGTCTTGTATTTGTGAATTTAAAATTTCAAAAAGTTCTACAACTAAATTTTCATTAATGTCAACATTCTAAAGACTTTATTTTAGATTTAAAAGCTAAGTTAGAGACATTATTATCTATGTCATTCGAGAATTGGATAGACATCAGAAATTCTAAAAATTCTTGAGAGCTAAGCACATACACAGTCTCTGAATCAATAAATTATATTTTTATCAAACAAACAAATCAAAGTAAAAATTCCTTGAAAAACTAAGATTGCAAGCTTAGCTTAATTCTTCCACTGCTTCAGATTTACTTTCTGTTGTGTTTTTAATCTTTAAATTTACGTAAATGCTGTGAATTATACTCGCTAAGTAAAAATCAGACTTAATTTTATGAATTAAAATTTTATTTGCAATTGTGACCTTCCGTTTTTTTTAGAGGTTTACAATACAACCAAAATACAAATATCTAAAATTTAAAGACAAGTACATGAACATTCGTTGTCAAATCCTATTTCTATATCAACATATAATATTATTCAACTTATTTAAACCTTTATACTTACCTTCAATATTTTTAAGGGTTTTTTTTTAAGAGAATGCCAGTCCCTTTCACTTGACTCTGTCCCGGTTGAATGATCGAATAACGTGACAAGTAATAAAAAAATTCCATTTTTTATTTGATCAAATCTTCTTTCATGAAAGCGAAAGTTTCACTAAACCACGTGTATTATTTTGAATAGTTTAAGAAAAAAATATATAATATGCATAATTTAAATACAAACTTTAAGTGACTTAGCAAAAATTTTATACATTTGAAAACAATCCATGTGTCTTTATTTATTTATTTTGAATCTTTTTTGTATCCTTTAAAAATCATAAATAAAATGGCGATCCATTATATATATTAATTATTTTATTTTTAAATATTTAAGTTAATTTACTAAATCTTTAATTATAGTGGAATATAACATTTGAACAACTTACTAATTTTATGGATCCATTACAGGTACTTATTTAAAAGTCGTTATGTATACCAGTTGGTCCATATATTAGGAATTTAAATTCCTTATGATCCAGAATATTCCCCGTAAGACCTAATTTTTTTTAAAAAAAATAAATGTTCTGAATTAATACTTAGTATTGTGAAAGCTAACTATCTGAAAATACACAAATATAAAGCCTTTGAAAAAGAATTTCCAGAGGAGAAAGCAAGTAATGATAATTAATTTAAATAATGTTTTAAAACATCACATGTATGATAAAAGTCTGGAATTGCACGATGACTAATTTTTGTAAAAAACCTTTCGAAACCTTTTTAAAAATCTCCAGTTATTTCAATTACTTATCTTTATTTATCATTATAATTACCTGTTTTAAATAGTATTATTAAAAGAAATTTAAATTACATATTCGGCTATAAAAGAAATTAAAACTATTTTAAAGGTGACCAAGGTACTACAAATATAGCAATAAAATAAATACACTTTCTTCAAACGAAAACGATGTTTAATAGAAAAAGAATGTGCTTCCTTTGTAAAAATAAATATTTTAGGAAAAGATTTTAGTAAATTAATTATTCATTCTTAGCTTACATTGAATCACTATTATTTCTCTCAAATGATTACCTCATATTAATATGTTTTTATAAGCCCTTTATCGAAGAATTATGTTTTTCTCAGAAATTTATTGTAGATGTTACGCACCTGAAAATATTTTCCCGTTTCTCTTCACAAAGTTACATACAAACTCAGTTTTTTTAATGTTAAATACATCTTTAAAATGGGGAAGAGATCTAAATTACAAATCCTACTCTGAGTACTTAGAATGTATTTCAGATTGTTGTGACTCGGTGTCTTTTTACAGTTCATATTAGGCTAATAATAAAAATAATACGATGCACCATAATAATAACCATAATAAAACAATCCTATAGATCCAAAAAGGGATTACATAATCAGGCTAGATTCACACATTTTTGCACCCCCTCTGCACTGCAAAGAGTTAATTTATGATGCTCAGTTAATTCACAGACAGAAGGCTGACTTGTTTTTTAAAAGTGCTTTTGAGAAAAGCACATACTTTAGAACAAAATAAAATAAATCTAAGCCTTGGAAATTGAAAAAGTTTGTAATTGTATGTATTTGGTAGATTATTTTTTCTTGACTGTGCACGTAGATCATATCATATGTTGATCCTAGCGAAAATCTAGCCTTCTGTAGACTACTGAGTCATCTTAGAGTAAACATTTTTGCAAGATAAAATTTGTTTCTTATTCAAAAAATATTTATTAGTTATACAAAAAGTTCTGTAAACCTTGTGACTTATTCACAATAAGCCTAAACATTGTTAAAAGTGGCTAAAATAATATATAAAGTAGCAACAACTTCATTGGGTACAATCCTCAAAAAAAAAAAAAAAGTACGTATCGCAATAAAAAAATATTTTCTCAAGAAAATGCATTTCCTCTTAAAAGCAACATATTTGCGAGCATTTAGAGCATACATGCAAATAATTGCCAATAAATCCTTCCCATCCTTTCAGAAATTATGTTGTACATAGTGTTATTCTTTGAGAAACTTTCAAAACTCGTCACTATCACTGTAATTCCTTAATCCTTTCAATCACAAATCAATTCTATAAAATTTTATGCGTTAAATAAAAATTGTTTGTCATCTCACCTTGAAATTAAAAAGTATTTCACTAAGTAAAAAAAAATTATATAGGGGATGTTTTTAAAAAACGGTTAGCGATATATTCAGTTTTTTGTCTAAAGAATCCTCTGACTAAATTCTAAAGCATGAATTTTGATTAAATATTTTATAGTGTGTCAATCCAATTGGAGTTCTCAGAAATAAAATTTGTGTGATTTTAATAAAAAATATATATATTGACCATGTGTGTATCAAAGATTTGGCATTTATTGTTATTTTTATAACTTTACAAATAATTTGTCCTAATTTAGTAAAACTATTTCGCAGACTTTTTAAGAATGTTCTTATTTATCTTACTGACAACAAAAAAAGAAGACAACATCTCGTTTATGGTAGGAGTTAATTATTCACTGAGAACAGATGTTGCAGAACAATAAGTCGTCAAGTGTGAATCCTTTAGCTATCCATTCTAGAGAGGGGGAGTGAACTACAAATACCATAATACTCGGTTTCTGACTTGAACAAACCATGCAAACCCTCCAGGGTGAATAGGGCAGAGGAAATAGTACTGTATGCACAGTCGAAAAAAACTGGAATTCCTGCTGTTCTAATACAACAATGAGCACATATCGAGAACTGAATAATATTTTCAATAAGCATTGTTGTTTAAACCATTGAAATAATTAATTTCTAAAAATAGAAAAAATTCTTAAGAGATTTCTAAAGAGAAAATTCCTAATTCACATTTCAAACAAAAAAAACCCTTCTCACATGTTTACAAGACGCAGTTTTACAAAGTAACAGTTTAGAAAAGTGATTAATTTTTGCCAAAACAATAGAATTCCTCTTTAAAAAGGAAAACTAAGAAACTGGTTTTGAACCAACTGAAGGAATCCTACAAGCGGGTTTCTTAAATAAATTATTAAAAAAAACTGAGCATCTATTTTTAGAAATGCGTTTTGGCGAAAGGAGCGAAAGATCTTACCTGTGGATTTGAGGACGGCCGTCAAGGAAGTGGCGGATGAAGGCGAGTTGCAATATGGGTCAGTGGCTCAGGCGAAACGGGTTCTTTCTCTCACTGCAGGTCAAGTGGAATTTTCCTACTCACTTCAAGGGTTCAAAACTGCTGATCAAGTCTCCTGAAAAAATAACACATTTTACAGATGACAAATGGGTTGGGTTCCACAATTTTTAAGCTCTTACGTTCTTATGATGTACGTGTGATATTCATCAAGCTACTACTAGATAATTAAAATCTCAGTGATAATAGTGAGTTACCACAATTTCACCAAATCTCATATTCGAAAATCAAATACAGTGAAAATCGTTTAGCATGAAACTGAGGGGACTGAAATAATTTTTCATGTTGAAGGATATTGCAAAAAAAAAAAAAAAAAAATACATACATACATACATTTAACAAAATTAAGTTGATTAGAGTACATTTTACTTACATAAATATGTATATATGTATGTATTTGATAAAAATCAATGAAACAAAAATATTCTCTTGAACTTAATGAAATTTAAAACAAATTTTCAAGTTTTTTAAGAAACAAAACATTTATTGAGTTTTTAAAAAATAAACTGATATTTTTCTTTGCATTGTCTTTTTTAATATCAAATTGCCAACAAATTGTTCAATGTCGTCCATTTTGTTACTCATTTCATCATTCGATTGTGCGTCTAAATAACAGCGCATACTTTTCATCACATTCCTCATTTCGGATAAAGTGGGAACCGGAGCTGCATTATTCATTTCATTTTCGTCATCGGAATCTGCCTCAATTATGTATTCTGAGTTTTGAACCAACTCCAAAATGTCTTTTCTATAATTGTGTCTGTACACACATTATCATCATCTACTGCAACGAATTCTTTCAATGATATAGTAGGATATATAGTCCAATAATACAGAAACATTCTCAAACATTTCATTAAATGGCTGGCGTTTTCCTTATTTTTTTCATTTTCAGAAGAGCAATTTGCATGAAAATACTTAATAGTTTGTCGAGACCAGTGGCGCACACAAGGGAAGGGTCCTGGGGGTCTGGACCCCCCTCAAAGCCCTCGATTTTTTTTTCCGATTGATTATAATTCTAAGTATATAATACGTAAAATTTAATTAAATATCTGTTATTAATGATTAATTTTATTAATTAATGCTAATTATTTATTCTATAATTAGTTTTTTACTGTGTTTTGTTCCCGAAAATGGACAAAATCAAAAGGAGCATGATACAAGAATGGTGAACTTTCGACTCCGGGGGGGGGGGGG
>BMAV01003132.1:717593-729583 GCA_019973955.1 Trichonephila inaurata madagascariensis
GTCACGATAAGATTAATATATCAATGATGTATATATTTCTAAATAAATAATTACTTTCTAACATTAAATAAATTTATTTATGAAAGGTTTATTAAATATTAAATGATACTTTATGTAATTATTTTTTATTTTATAAAGTAAAAAAAATTACTGTATAATTATCTATAAATATTTATATTAAATTTTATAAATTTATTTTATATTAATAAACATTATTTATAATAAAATATATAATAAATATTAAATGATATTTTACGTAAAAATTAGTATATATAACAAATAGTTTATGTTTTGAAATACAATATACTATAAATAAAATATTATATATAATATAAAAAAATTAATAAAATATATTATTATTATTAAATTATTTTATAATTAGTATAATAAAAATATGTCTTTTTTATATATTAATTTAATTATTTTATGATTTTATATAATATTTAATAATTCCTTTTCAAATAAATTTATTTAAATTTACTATGTTTATTTTAATAATTTTAATAAGTTTATTTAAATAATTTTAATATATGTATTTAATTAATTTTAATAAAAATTAATAATAATTTTAAAAGTAAATAATAATTTTAATAATAAATTAGTAATTTTAATAATCAATTAATAATAATTTTAATAATAAATTAATAGTAATTTTAATAATAAATTAATAGTAATTTTAATAATCAATTAATAATAATTTTAATAATACATTAATAATAATTTTAATAATACATTGATAATAATTTTAATAATAAATTAATAGTAATTTTAATAATCAATTAATAATACATAATTTTAATAATACTTTAATAATAATTTTAATATTACATTGATAATAATTTTAATAATAAATTAATAGTAATTTTAATAATAAATTAATAATAATTTTAATAACAAATTAATAATATTTCTTATTAATAATAATTCTTAATAATAATAAATGTATTAATTATAATAAATAGTAATTAATTCATTCATTTTAATTATTCATAATTTTAATTAATAATTATTTTAAATATTTTTAATTAATAATAATTCTTAATATTAATAAATTTATTAATTATAATAAAAAGTAATTAATTCTAATTATTTATAATTTTAATTATTAATAATTTTAATTAAGACAATTTTGACTATTTTTAATTAATAATAATTGTTAATATTAATAAATTTATTCATTATAATAAATAGTAATTAATTCATTAATTTTAATTATTAATAGTTTCAAAAAAGTTTAATTAATAATAATTTTAAATAATTTTACAAATAAATATTTTAAGTAATAAATTTATTTAATTTTTTTTACTTTTTAAAATACAAAATAATTACATAAAATATCATTTAATATTTAATAAACCTTTCATAAATAAATTTATTTAATTTAAAAAAGTAATTAAATGAATTGAAGAAAAAAAGCTTATCGCGCGAAAGCGCGTGGATTCGCACCCTAACCACGGGCATAATAAATAGACGATTCACCAATCAGGCTACGAACTCGTTGGAGGAAAGTAAAACTTAACTGTATAAGAGCTAAGCACGAATTTTGAAGGCTATTTTCTCCGCATTGACTGGCTATTCGGCCGAATTACATTGAGGGGTGAACACCCTAAAGGAGTACTACTATTAAACCAAGTCTATCCAAAATGAATTTCCTTAGTCGTGTCTTCCCCTTGTTAAATATGTAGAATTAAAAGCGGAAAAGCAAAATACATATGCAATTTTCTTTCTTCCAACAATTAAATATCTCCAGCTATGGCATTCAATAATTTACAAAAAAGCTGTAAATTTACCTTTAGAGTTATCGTTCAAATTTTTTCATAATTTCTTAATGGACCAAATTCTGGAGATGTTTATCAAATAAGATCTATTACAAATTTATGAAGTTCATACAAAAATTGACAAATTTGTTGAGTAGTGCTGAATGCTACTGATAATTGTACCGTGGGCTATAGGTTGCCAGCCCCTACTTTAGACAATGACTCCTTCTCCAACACTACGAGTTGCTTCTCCATTTTCATGCAGCATAGGAAAAAACCAATTTTTTGCTGAATAAGTTTAAGTAAAATTGAGTATTTTGACACTCCCGAACAAACTACAATGTGCAACTGACAAATTCTGAGCCTGAAGTACGCTTTAAAAGTCTCGTGCGTTGTCATACAATATTCGAAACGAATCGGAGATGTATTTCATACTTCGCCGGTCTCTCATTAGGCATTCTAAAGAATGCCTAGGCAATGTGTGAAATAAGAATCATTTCATACTTTGCCGGCTAGTTTTAGGCATTCTATACAATGCCTAGGCATTCTATAGAATGCCGGATTTCATACTTTGCCTGTAACATATATATCAAAATAACAGCCCTAATAAGCAAACAACAATGACTTTAAGCCTGAATAACTTCCAAAGCAATTTTAAAATTAAGTTTCAGTCTTATTAAAATATGTTTTATTTGTGATTAATACATAAAGGCTTTTTTTAATTCTCAATCATTTAATTGCAACGCATACAAATATAAAATACTTAGAATTCCTATTTCAATATCTTACCAAAAACGTTTCAGAACATAACCACTCATCCAAGACATAAACGAGAGGCTTTTAATCAGTGTTCCGTAGAACACTGGTACACTACAAATTAAAAAGTCGGTGTTTTCAGTTTGCAATGGTTTTATTTACTGTTTCATTTTACTATTTTATTTCTCAAAAATTCTTTAAAATGTATTTTTCGTGATTGTGTAAAGGTTTAAAAGCGTTAGTATGTATATTTAAGAAAAAAATTCTAGTAATTATAGGTTCCAATCTATAGCAATATTTAAAATCTTTAAAAAAGGCAACAATAAGAATGTCAAAATTATGAAAGAAATTTCTTATAAAAAGCAACAGAAAAAGGATTTAATTGAATTTTATTGTTACAGAACAATAATTAAGTGAAAGAATATAGGTACTATTTTGTTGTTGTTGTTCCTAGTGTAAAACCATTTAATTAAAGTGGAAACAAAATGTGCATTACAGAAATAAAAATATGATGAACACAATTTATAAAGTAGATAAGTGATTTTAAACAAAATCTCGTTGGGAAAGCAGAAAATAGATGCATTAAAACCACTAAGGTATCAAGTAAGAGGGGTATACGACGCTTTACTTGCTGTTTTTCATAATTCGGAGATTGACAACTCTATAAGAGTTGAGGCTTCTGGACTATTAAGCTGCGTTAAACAATTTAAGTTCTTATGCTGCATTGTAATTTGGTATAAAACATTGAATTGTAACAATCTTATAAGTAAGCTCTTGCAGACAGAAGATTATGATTTACCATCTGCTATAGAGCTCTTGAAAAAATTTTAAGATTTTTTCCAAGGATCTTGGATCTGACACAACCTTTAATTAAATGCTTTGCGAAGCTCGAGAGCTCACCGACGAAATTGACATACCGGCTAATTTTAAGCTCACCCAGCCACGTCATACAGTTCGAAGAAGGAATGTTAATTTCGACTATGAGGCACGAGATGATCCGACAGAAAATCCTACTTTGAAATATAAAGCAGAGTTCATTTTTTCACATTAGATAAAGCTATCAATGCATTTGAATCCAGGTTCGATTTGATCAGTACCCACAGCAACTATTTCCAATTTTTATGCAATATTTGTGATTTAAAAGATACTCCTCCAAACGACGAACTTAAGTATTGTAAAGATCTAGAAGCAGTGTTAACTGATGGGAATTCATCAGATATAAACGCGCTGGACCTGGCGATAGTAGCGATTTTGGCTTTGCTAAATAAAAAAGAAAGTCCAATCGAGGTTTTAAAATTCTTATCGAACTTGGATTTTGCTCCAAATCTCGGAATAGTTTTAAGGATATTGCTTACTCTCTCAATAAGTGTGGAATGTGAAAAAGGAGTTTCTCCAAATTAAAATTAATTGAAAATTTTTTACGCTTCACAACTACCGAGGATATGCTAAACGGCTTGATAACAATAGCCATTGAACATGAACTGGCTGAAGAAATTAATGTTAAAGAAATTATAAAAAAAATCTCAGAATTAAAAGTGAGAAAGAAACACTTTTAAGAGTTTAACTCTCGGTTTAAATTTATTTTTAATATATGTAATTAAGATTTAATATTTAGTGGTTCTATAATTTGTTTTAGTATTTTTTTAATATCTGTATTTTATAATTATACACTAGAAATGACTCTTTTATTTTTTTGAGTGCAACCCTAATTTTAATTTAGTGCCCAAAACATAAATTAATAAATCAGTATTTTTTGCTAATCAAAACTTCAACATTATTGATAGCAATTTTTTTGCTCACGTTTTATTTTATCATTAAGCGTGAGAAGGGTTTAGGTTATCTCTTTTAATTTTTGTTATAAACAGGCGGCATTTTACTTCTTTGCCCGGGGTGGCGAAACTGCCCTGATCGACTTTGTTCTGTTTATCATCAGAGTTCAGGGGTCTACCTCTGGGAAGGAAACTGAGCATCAAAATTATTTGCGGCGATTGATATATGGTGCAGCACTAAAAAGAGATAATAGATTGGAGATAGTACTAAGTCTGAAATGGTAAAACACCCATCCTCAGCCCCATCAGAAAAAAAGAACTTTATATTTGTGTTTTTAAATTTCATTTCAGTTGCTGAAAATGTTATTTCTCTTAATATAATTCGTATATTTGTAAAAAAGAGCAAAGCATTTGTTTGGATGCCTTACAGCAGTGGTTCTTAGACCCGTGCCCGCGAAACTATTTTTGTGCACCCACGACTGTCCGTTATACACTATATCAATATCAACCGTGGCCAACCCACGGCCCGCCACGATTTTTTTGTGGGGTCGCACCATTCATCGTATTTGCTGGAATCTATTTTTAGAAAAAAAATATCACGAATGAAAAAAGTCATCGGTGAAAATTCGTTTGACCCAAATTTATTTATTGGTCACTTTCGAAAGCTTTTGAAACAATTCGAAAATAGATTCCAGCCATTTTCAATTATTGAGCCAGTGGCTTCTTTTTTTGTAAACCCATTCAATCCTCAAATTAATATTTCTGAAGTTGCAAATTCCATGGGAAAAATTACTCAGGGGAAGGAGCATTTTCATTTGAAGATGAGATATTAAATATTTAGACTGATATTGTATTAAAATAGTGCAGACTTAATGGAAATATTTGGAATCTAGCCGAAGATAAAAAAAATATCCCCTTTTGGAAAAAGGAGCTTACAAATTAAAATCTTGTTTCGGTTCCACATATTTATGTGAATCATTGTTTTCAACAAAAAACACGATTAAATCAACAATTAGATCTTGATTTAACGATAACAATCTCGAAGACGCTATAAGATAGGGAGTATCATCTCATACGCCTGACTTTGAAATATTAGTGCATAATATGAAATGCCGAAAATCGCATTAAATGCAACTATTTTGAATTTCTAGTTACCTTTTTAGTGTAAGATATTGTTTATAATTGCAATAAAATAAAGAAATATTAAAAAAATTTATACTTTTTTTTAACTGTGCCCGCCATCAACTTCTTGTTTGTCAGATGTGTCCAGACAAGGAACAAGGTTAAGGCCTTATAGTATTTCTTCAACTTCTTCGATTTTATTTCGTAGTATATATCCTTTTCAATTAATTTTCGATTTTTTCTTCTTTGGAATGTTAATGGGAGATAAAATAATATTTCTCTCTCTATCAGAGGGATTTTCTTACCGATTTTTCTTTGAGGTTAAGGTAACTGGAATGTTATAATGCTTCAATTTTTTTTTTAATTTTTAAAAAAATAGAGTTGCATTATTAGCATGCATCTATAGATTCATTATTCATGATAATTCAATAAAAATAGAACGCTAGAAAATTGAATGTTAAAGCTGTAAGCAAATGTGATGTAACTATAATTCAGGTATAAAAATCCGTTTTCTACATAATATGTATCACAAAATACTAATTTTTCTATGCAAAGAATATTATTTTTCTGTATTATATGATCAAAATTTTGAGAATTCTACATTTTTTTGTGCAAAAATTAAGAGTAAAACTTAAATGAATAATCACAAAATTTTAAACACAAAATTTTGTTTTCGAAAGTGTTAATTATGTCTAGTTTTGCATTTATAAATTCTCAGTGCAGTTATAAATCAAGTGGATCAAGTTACAAAGTAAATCTTGAGAATTATCATAAGATAATTACTCAGCTTGCAAGATACTTCAAGCTTGTTGTATTTTATTATTCCTAACTGTGCTTACCGTTAACATTTGAATACTCAGGAATAATTTTTTATGTCTATAACTGTTGTTTTTACTGTATAATAAGTAAATATTCATATGCATGAGTACAAAAGCAAAGCTTCTTTTGTTAAAATTTTAGAAAACAGAGTTCCATTTAAACTAGACATTAAAGTAACTTTTGAAATTCATCAAAAACATTTCCTTTGAGTATTTTTATAACAAAATATGGGTAAAGAATGCTGAAATATCCTGTAATATTATGTTCAAAGTGAAGTAAAAATATTAAAAATTACCGATTTAAAACTTTGGTATTTTAGAGAGAAGATGTTGTGTGAATCATTGATAACACTCATTGATGAAATAGGAAAAGAGTAATTAAAAAAAACTTCTAAATAATACAGAATTTAAAAATATGCAATTTAAAAACAGAAAAATGATTCAGAGAATAATCCAATTAATTATGATATTGTTTTTTATTGTATTAAAAAATATTCTTTTACAAATCATAGATGAAAATATCTTTATTTCCAATTTCCTTAAAGTGCATTTTTTGGTAATTCTGGTACACGTTTCTCAAAATCTACACTTTACCTATAGTGCTGATATTTTGCATATTACAAAATTCACAAATTTTTAATAAAGGGAATGATTTTTTTAAACAAACATTCACCAATTTTAGATATGATTAAGTTTCGCATAAAATTTAAAGGGAATTTGAATAACAACATTTTTCAATTTTTAAAATTATTATAAATTCATTTTTTAAACTTTGATTTCATTCATTATATGAACTGTTATATTTACAAATATTCTGCATAACTTTAAAAATATATATGCAGTGAATGTTATGAAAAATGCACCTAAAGTTAAGAACACAAAAAAAATAGTTATTGATTATTAATTTTTCATATCGAATTATTTATATTTTAAAACGGAATTTTTTTTTACATTAAGAGGTACATAAATATACAGATATAATTTACTGCAAAAATATTACTTCAATTGCTTTCAATTTAAGTAACCCTTTAAATTTGATATAAAAAAAAGTTAATTTTTTCTTGTCACAGACGTCCCAGTTACCTTAAGACTTATTTCAAAAACAAATACACAGGAATATTTGTATTCTTTGTTATAATATATAAAATTCCTGTATGTATATGTGGATATATTTTCTCCTTATTATTTCGAATATTTATATTCGCTTGTTACTTTAAAATTACTACGAAGAATACGAACTTTTAAAAAAGGTTGAAGAAGCAATAGCCAAGCTGTAAGACCTAGCATAACAATTAGCCGAAACATAAAGAAACAACCGGAATTTTCTTGTGATTACTGCAATTGTGAATACTACATTTTTTTTTAAACAAAACTTCTTTTGATTCAAAACTACATGATTATTAATCTAGAGGGAGGTCCTAGATAATTTAAGATTTAAAATAAAGAGAATCTAATACATAAAAATATTAAAAATCATGAAACTTACCCCTATCACTTTTACTAAGTCAACCCAAACTAAGCTGGTAACTTCATTATTTGTTTCCTCTTCTTTCTTTCATGTTTTATTTTTGTTAAAAACAATTGATTTTCAGAAAGGAGTTCGTGAAAAGCTCTTCCTTTTGAATATTAGAAGAGCTATCTAGGTCAAGAAACATAAAGCCTCCTCGCCATTTTCTTCTATACAACTACCATCATTTTCCTCTCGTTCAGAAGAAATACATAAAGATGGCCCATAAGACACACATCACAAAACACACATAAAGTAAAATAAAGATGAGTATATAAACAAAGGAATACAATGGGAAATTCAAAATATTGATAGATTTTGATCAATAGGAATATCTTATTTATATTTTGCATGTACTTCGAATGTTTTTTCCAATTTCCTTTCCATCAATTGAATGATTTCGAAATATTTGAAGTACTGGAAATTTTACTCGAAAAGAAATCCAATACATTGTAAATATTTAACAGATAACTAATAAGAATGACTAAAATTCTTCAATAAATCATATCCAAATCTGATTTATTAATTAAGAATGAAATATTTTTACCTTTTAGGGAATTTTAATGAAATAAAACTGTTTGAAAATTCTAAAGAAATATAAAAAAGTTGACCTAATTATTGAACCATTAAATGGAACAGGTAAGGTGGAAACTATCGAGATATGTTTTCTTTCTATTTGTTTGTGTTACGTTTAACCTGCTTTTTAAAAGAAAAAAGTCATAAATATTTAATCAGTGGAAAAAAATTCTTAAAAAAAAGTAATTAACTTAAATATTAAAGAAAAATGTTAAGCCAGTGACTGTTAAGTATTAAGTATTAGAGTAAACAAAAATAACAGAGAGGCCAAACAAAAAAAAAGACAACGATCGTCACTAATTGGAAGAGAAATAAAAAAAAATAAAATAAATAAAAATTTAACACACTTTTTCTAAAAAAAATTATTTATTAAGTGATCTAATTTTGTTTTAATTACGGTTCTTTATTCTTCAAATTTCGCTTAAGAACTCTATTTAGGTTTCGCAAATTTAATTTTCATAAAGATTATTTTGTTTTCAAAATAGCGTGTTGAGATTATTTGATGCAATACGATTTTTACCAGAATATGTATTTGATTACATCTTTAAGGACATTTACTTTATTTTGATAGTTCAAGAGTAAAAGGTTACGGTGTCAGACGGAAAGCGGAAACTTTTTTTATCAATAATCCCGTTCATTTTTTTGATAGTCGATTTTCGTAAGACCCGTTTTTAGAGGATTTCAATTAAACAAAAGAAACTTGCAAACCAAATTTCGTTGCTGTAGGTCTAGAAGATGGTAAACGGGAATTTTTTTTTATCTATACGCCCCAGCAACTCCCCATATGAGTCGATCTCCGTAAAATCCGTTCTTATACATCATCACATTTCAACAAATGAAACAAGCTTACCAAATTTCAAGTATGTGGGTCCAACAGCTCCGAAGATATCATGTTGAGTGAATTAGTCACTTTTCTCCTTTATGTATATCTATGTATGTACACTGATGTTTGTAAAAAATGCAACACCATGAAGGAATCATCATAATTAAATGAACTTTGCAGCAAATATCAATTATAGGATGTTAAGTAAAATAGTAAAGTTTCAGAGCCACCACGCATGAGTGACGCTCCCTCTGAACTGATGCTGAAAGCGTATAAATAGAGGGCTGTAGCGACACGTTGAAAAGAGTTAATGAAAATTTGTTAGTGTCGAACGTTTAATGAGACCTAAGTATGACTCCACGACGAAATAAGGAGAAATTCCTACAATTACGGAGTTTGAACGGGGGAGGATTGTCGGCCTTCGAGAATGAGGATTTTCCTATCGCTTAATATGAGCTCGTGTGCTGCGGAGCAGTTTCACAGTGGTGCGAGTTTGGAAGCAGTGGACCGACGAGCACCGAACAACTCGAAATCTGGCAGTAGACGACGGAAGGTGACGTCAGCGCACGACGATTGACACCTGTTCAGCATGGCAGTGAAGGACCGTAAGGCTTCCTCCAGGTAGTTGGCAGCACTTTGGTCTACTGCTACAGGCTTCGTCAATTCGTCAACGTCTGATGCACCGTGGATTGCGTACAAGGGAGCCTTCATACAGGACCCCCCCCCCTCACGGCAAGCCATCGACGGCTGCGTCTGCAATGGGCTCATGAGCACAGAGCGTGGAAAGCTGATTGGCATCAAGTTGTCTTTTCAGATGAATAACGCTTCAATTTTTGGGACCATGATGGCCGCATTCGTGTTAGACGCTATGCTGGTTAACGCTGCCTTCCAGAGTGTGTTATCGAACGACATAGTGGCCTAACACCCGGAGTTATGGTTTGGGGTGCGATTTAGTATTATGGACGATCCAATTTGCTACGAATTGAGGGTAAATAGCAACAGGTACGTCCGTTAAGTGCTACAATCCGAAGTCGTTCCCTTCCTTCAAGGCATCCCTGGAACTATCTTTCAGCAGGATAATGCACGCCCACATATTGCAAAGACTGTTCGAGACTTCTGTTCAGCTCAACACATGCAACTTCTTCCTTGGCCTGCTTTTTCACCGGATATGTCGCTTATTGAGCTCGCACGTGTGGGATTTGGTTGATCGGCGTCTTGCTCGTGATCCGCGTCCTGCAGCTTCAAAAGACGATCTTTTGCAGCGCATACAAGCAATATGAAATTCTCTTCCACAAGCAGACATTCAAAATCTGTTTGACTCCATGCCACGTCGTATAGCAGCATTTATTGCAGTAACTAAATACTGATACTACTAACACTAAATACTGATTTTGGGGATTTAATATTGTTTTTTTTTTTTTTTTTTTTTTGTTTTTAAAATTTTGTTTTTTTTTTTTACTAACACTTCGTGCATTAAATTTCATTTAATTCTGATGATTCCTTCATGGTGTTGCATTTTTTACAAACAGCAGTTTATGAATATATGTATGTATGCAATTTCATTATCAATATTAAACACTCAATAAAAAAAGGGTTTACAGTTTTTGCTCATTATTAATCATTTTTTTATATTTTATATTAGTATTTTTAGAAGTTGGACCTTTTATTTATAGCATTTAGGAATAATTAACATTTTATTTAAAATGTGTTTGATTGTATATTATCTATTGCTTTCAAAATGATTTGTCTATGCTATACATCATATATTTTTATAATGCTGAATTTAGTTTCGGCAGACAATACCAAATATTCTCTTATATTACTACATTTAGTTTCTGTTTTAAAAATTGTGTTTATTAAGACAAGAGCTTCTTTTACTCAAAACTAAGTACATTTTTCATTTAATCATCTGAAATTTGAGAGCTGCTTTCTGTTTTCAATTGATTTTATTAACAAGAACTCCTTTTACCGGAAACTAAATATAGTTTTGACCTCATTATCTAAAATTCTTTCGATACGAATTCTTGAAAATGCCAGTGTACTGCAATTTTAAAAAGTATAAAGAAATATCTTTTATATTTATCTTATTCTTTTAAGTCGCTTAACTATATTTTTAATGTTGGATTTCACTATAATAATTCCCCCAATTACTCGCTGTAGTATAGAAGGCTAGATCCCCTCCCCCCTTTTCCTTCAGATTTTGTTGTCAGTTGATTTTTTTTAAATGAACAGTTCTATCAAGTTGATTGTTTTATACTTTAAAGGCCGATTGTCTTTTCCCTTCGCAACGATTAAATTACAAATGTTTGTCGAATGTATCACATTTCGAATATGGCGCAATATCTTGTTTGTTTTCGAATCGAATGTTATTTTCAAAATCAGACGGCAGAGGAAATCTGTTTAATTCTTTATAATACTGTAGAAACTTTCCAGGTATTGTGAAATTTTGTATTTCCAGTGAAATAATCTTCCACACTTCATCTGATGAAATACCCTGTATTGAAATTTTTCTTGCAATCATTTTATTTTTAGAGAAATAAGTAATGATTTTTTATAAATAGTTTACACATTTGTGTGTGTGTTACTCTGTCTGTTAAATTATGCCATTCAATAAATTTTTGAGAGTCAAATTTTAATTCTATAACTGATTTACTTTAAATCAATTCAAGTCGTCCTCGTCACTTGATTAGGTTCAGGATTACGAATTCCATCGTTGATAGACCTCGTGTTGCGTACGACTTTAATAAACGATCAGTCCATAAGAATAACAATAACAGGGTCAATCTATAAGAATAATCATCCTAACACAGTGTTTCTCAAACTGTGGGGCGCGCCCCCCTGGGGGGGGGCGCGATAACACTT
>BMAV01003132.1:734583-757339 GCA_019973955.1 Trichonephila inaurata madagascariensis
ATATATAAAAAATTTAATACTTATATTATTAATACTGAATTAAGAACAAGTTTAATAAGTATTAGCGACTTCCATGGGCTTGTCTTGCAGAGCAAAATTTTTCAAAGCTTTTTAGAAATTGACCCTCTGAGTTCTTTTTCTATATTTAGCTGACATCTATATTTTGTCTTCTAAGCATCTACCGCATTTTGCAATATGTTCGAATATAAAAATTAGAGAAAGGAAAAATAACATAATTATCCTATTACTTAATTTTTTTTTTTTGCTTAAAAGTAACATATGCAAAATTTAATACTTATGTTATTAATTTGTACGGTTTATAATTAAGATCGTGTATTATAGCTTTAGCGTCAAAGTGCATTACTATTGCATTCAGTAATTTATTAATGTATAAGGGGAGGCGCGATAAAAATTGTGATTGAAAAGGGGGGCGCCAGTATCGAAAGTTTGAGAAACACTGTCCTAACAATAAAGATCCTAAAATCTAATTTCACTTAACAAATATATATATATAGAATAATACTTACTAAGAATAAAAATAGAATACTTAAAATATACATTGAAATTGATACATTTTATATTTTATTTAATTTTAGTATAAAAGGTTAGAAATAAAGTAATATTTTTGAGAATTTTTAAATTAGTTATTTCACAAATTTGATTAACTATTTACTGTGGAACTTTATAATATGCAGACGTTTTTTCAGAGCAGAAAAGCTGTAATGAAAAATTTTCGAACCCGAGAATCTTGTACCCCATATTGTAAACAAAGTTTGTTTCGATTTCCGACCCCCAACATTCTCACATGGTTCTAAGTGTGGAGAAAAGCGAAAATTTCTAGGTCATTTTTCTGTTCTATGTGGGCAGTGGATAGAGCCTCTAGCCACATGTAAAAAAAAGCTTTCCAAAAACCTAAATAAAACCCTTTTTTTATTGCAGATTTGCTTAATTCATTCAGATGAGAGAAAAGTATACTTAAGACAAGTCGAAATTTTTTTCAAAGATGAGAAATTTTATTTATAGTAATCAAAATACAATTTGTAGATTTCCACCGAGAAACACTGTTTTTAACTACCCATCAAGGGACATGAAATGCAAAAAAAGGTATCGTCCTACCATCTGTATTAATTTTTATGCGCTTAGCATCAATTAACTCATGTGGATGGATCCCCCGCTTGGAGAAAAAATTTGGTTAGACGTATTAGCCACTGCCCGCTAAAGGGATAAAGTGGGGGGAAAGCGCGAGCTTCAATCTCTGGCCTGCGCTCGTTCAAAAACCTCAAGCTGGCGTGATGTGGAAGCTTCCAGAGACAACTCAGACGTTAATTAGCTAAAAATGACGCCCTAATAGAGGCGACGTTATTAAAAATCAAATTCGTACTTCTTTTAAATAAAATACAAACTTAACGATAAGCAGGCACGAGGTGAAAGGTGGGGCAATATTTGTTCTGGGGAAAAATAAAAAAAATTCCAATGCTCTTGAACGAGCCTGTTTTTGAAAATGGGGAAACTTCACTCACCATTACATCATTAGCTACTGTGACTACAAATTTCATAATTTTACGATCATTTTTTCACTAACGTCATCTTACGCAGCTGTACTATTAATCGCAGTCCAAGTCGCAAAAACATTTTTGCTGGTTTAGTTAAAATTAACGTAAAATTAACATTTTTTTTATTCATAATTCAGAAGTAAAATGAGAAGGAAGGGGGGTTAATTTTAACTAAACCAGTAAAGGGTTTTGCTCCATTTGTGACTATAATTAATAGCAGGGCTATGAACAATTACGTTTGTGAAAAAACCACGGTGAAATTGTAAAATTTGCGGGCACAGATGGGAGGTATGAACAGAGATGTTTTCAAAATGAAGTTTCACAAATAAAAAAACTCTCTATGATTGTTATGCATAGAAAAGAGCTAGTGCTGTACCATTTTGAAGCTTGTCTGAATGGGCCAACTTTTGAGAAACTTGACTGGAGTTGTGCACACATGCAAAAATTCTCTTTTAATGGAGAATGAAAGTTAGGGGATACATTTTTCTCAAACCGTGACTCACACAAACAAGGTGAATTTCAACTAAATTAGCAAACCGTTTTGTCCGACTAATGACTGCGATTAATAGATGGCTATATAAGATGACGTTAATGAAAAAAATCATCGTAAAATTGTGAAATTTGGGGTCACAGTAGCTTATGATGTGATGGAGGGTGTCAATTTTCCGCTTTTTCAAAAATGTGCTTGTTCTCGTGTAACCAAGAGCTTGGGAATTTTTATTTATTTATTTTGCCAGAACAAATATACTCCACCTTTCAGCTCGTGCCTGCTTATCGTTAAGTTTAGGGACACCCAGTATAAATCATAATTTCCCATACCTTTGACATGAAAAATTCTGCAGCTAATTATTTCAAAATTACTAGGTCTGTCCCCAATAGCCCACGTTTTACTTTATGGTGCAGCGTTAATATAACTCTAACTCTAACTTGATTCTAATTATTTGATAATATATCGTTTGAACTCATGCTTTTAATGCAACTGCTATCCAATTTTTAATGAAAACATTGATACGTGAAGACAGAAAACGTTCAGACCGGTTTTTTGCACACTTGATTAAAATCTGGACACGACATCATCATTAAAATCTTCCTTTTTGAATTATAGATTCCTTACTATTCGTTAAGTCCTTTCATTTTACACATATTTTTAGTTAAAAAATCAAAACTTCTGATCTGTCACTATAAATGGTATTTTCATTTATAATTTTGCCATGCGAATGGAATTTAAATAATGCCTGTTTTATGTAGTGAATCTGATAACACGCGTGCGGAGAACACAAAGCAACAAATTCGCCTTTCCAAGGACGAAATGGCCATGACATCTTCAAGTCGATTGGAGCAATGGAGATTTTTTCACTTACATTGCGATGCCGCACGACTTGAACTCATATGATGTCGCTAATTAAAAGAAGAAATTTATAATGAAATTTAGAATATTCTTTTGCATTGTAATTACCTCATTTTTGTGTGTATATCATATATCCAAAACATTAAGGCTGTATTCAATGTATGACAAAATATACTATTCATTCACTGCTGGTGCATAGAATGTGTTTTATTTTAGATCTATTAATGACGAGAAATGTCAATATTATTATTTTTAAGGTATTTATATTAATTTCAGATAACATTCTAGGCATGTTTCGGAGATGACACGTCAGTAGGAGGCTTAACAAAAGTAACAGGAAGCTTTGGATAGTGTGTAAAGCAATTTCTTCAAGTTCATTTTCTGTGACAATGAAGTTTAACTTTTCAGGAACAAGTTCGTAAGGAACTTTATATCATTAATTATTCCATCCTTCGAGATTTATTTACAAAAATTTGTAACTACGTTAAAATAAATAAATTTAGCTTATCAACTGAATTTATATGAAATAATTTTTTTTTTCCAGAAGTTAAAATACTGTCAAATTCTGTTCATGTAAAGTATAAGTTTTATGTACCTTGAACAATGAATTAAAAGAGAATATCTGAGACATTTTTGTGTCATAAGATGTGAGAAAATTGGGGATTTTGACGAATAAGAGTCTGAAAATGTTGAATATATTTTTGGGTGTTAAATATATCTTTGAGCTTTTATTTCCAATATAGCTTGAGAAGCTGCGAATCAGATGATGGTGACTCAAACTTTTTTAAAAACTGATCTAAAATATGAGGTTTAAAGTTAATTTTTCCTTTGAAAAATTTAAGAATTAAAATGAAGAAATTGATTTAAAAAATACCAGCTCCTCTCTCTCTCTCTCTCTCTCTCACTAATAGTAGACTCGAGTTATTGAAATTAAGGTAATATAGAGAATAGTTTATAAAAATTATTAAGCTTATATAAGGCTACACAGTACCTTTTTTCGAAGAATTTTTTTCGAAATAGTAACAGTAAAAATAATACATATTTCATATTCAGATTATATTATTAAGATGATTCTGAAGGTTTCAAGTCTGTTTGACCAGCCATTGTTTTACAATTTTAAAATTTAAGAATTTTTGAAGTTTTTTCAAACTTATAAAATGGAAACAAAAGTTAGTAGTTTTTTGAAAATCTGTTCCCTTGTCGAATTTTAATAATTATTTTTCTAGCTAAATCTGGAAAAAAACACGACAATTTTTAAAATATTAACCTTGGCATTTGTTTAAAAAAAAATTTGATAGCATTTGTTACAACAATAGTTTATGCAGCCTTATCGTAACACAATATTTTTATAAAAGTTTTGAAAAACAAATCATTAATGTACAAAATAATAAGGATGCTATTTTAAGCTAAAAATCACCAGGTTTGTACATGAATTTTAATTTTTTTTTTTCAGTTTTAAATTGGGACAGTTTAGCAAGTATGAGTTTTTGTTACGAAACTTTAAAATGCTATAATATAGTACAATAATATGTTTACTATAATGTAGTTTGGTGCATCACTGAAATATTCAGTTTTATCTGCAATACTTGAATTCAGAATACTTGTATTCGGGAATCTAATAGATACATCATTTTCAGTAGTATTCCATCTCATCGACATATTGTTTCTCATACCAACCTGAGATTGTTTTAGCCATGATATTTTCTCAACAGGAAAAAAAATTATGATATCAATCTGAATTAAGTATGAAATCTCAAAACATAATCTAGCAGAAATAATTTTAGCAATAAAAACTGAAATTAATAACCATTTCACACTGAAAGAGTTGATTGTGCTCATAAATACCTTTAATTAATTCAATTTAAGAGAGGAAAAATGCTTTAAAGCGTAACCTACACCAAAACATAAATTCAGAAAACTTTAAATATCTTAAAAATTAATTTGTTATCAGATCTAAAATTTGGTGGCAAGCTTCTCAATGATATGGGTCACAAGAAAATGCAATAAAAAAAATTTTCGGTAATTTTGAAATTTGTAGGGTAGTGTGTAGTCTTAAAATAAAAACAACAATTTTGAAATGTTAGTGCGCCATCATAAAGACTTTTCTGATGCGTTGTGTCACCTGTACCAGTTAAAAAGCTCAATAGATCTGAAAGAAATTTAAAGATATTTCAAGTTACAGCACAAGTACCTCGGAATATTTTTTTATATTCCATTTTCCTAAATATAAATATTTTACCCAGTCTATGAATTCGGGTGTAAGTTATCGCACATTGTGTGTTGAATTTATCACTTTCGACTCTATATACATATTTTGAAGCAAAATCGCAATAATTCTTGTTTAATTGATTGTTAATGAATGTCGCACTCGGAAACAACACTAGGGCTATTGGTGACGGACCACTATTCGCGAACATAACCCCTTCAAATACGCAGTAATTTGTAGAATGGAATCATTAGGAGTCAGCTGAAAAAAGGATTGCAAATAATTTTGGTTGAATAAAATCTCAAGTATCATGAACAGTCGAAAAACAGGGGGAAAAGGGAAGTAATTAACAACAGTTTAACATTAACAATTCCCGAAAGAAATAAGATATTTAAAAGTAGCACACAAAAAAGAAAAAGAAAAAAACAATAGTTATCATTTTACTCAATATTTTGTTGTTGCTCAAATGTCTAGGTGGACTAACATGCTTTTGTGGACTCAGAATTTCAGTTGGATTCACTACAGGCAGTTTTAAAACACGAGTCTTGACTAAAATAACAAAAATATTTATACGTGTGGAGTGGCATTAATTCCTGCCAATATATATATGAAACAAATTTTTTTCAATTACACTTAAGGTATCCGACTACGTTCGGAACCGTGATTTTAAAAAAGCGCATAAATGGATAATTTTCATGATATTTAGTGTCACTTAGATTAGAATACATGTATAAAACTGTTTTAAGGATATTTTGACAAAAAAATTATATAAGTACAATATTTTGGCAAAAAATTAACTTAGAATAATCTTTTTTTCAAAATGTTCTTCTTTTATAAAAAATGCTTCTAAAATAATAATATTTCGCTTATATAAAGTAAAGACTTTTCCAGAGAGTCTGAACTAGGATTTTTGAAAAATTCACATTATTTTCAGAGTTACTACCAATTGAAATCATAATCGGCGTTTTTTTCTTAAAATTGATCCCCTCTGTTGTAGTAAAATATGGATAAATCCACTTCCATGTTATATATTTCAAAAATTCTAGTGCAGCCTCTGTAGAGAGGTCTAAGCTATATACAGGCAAAATATTATTATAATAGAAGCATTTTTCACAAAAGGAGAATATTTTGAAAATGGGTCATTCTATGTTGATTTTTTGTCAAAATATTGTACTTAAATAATTTTTAATTGTAATAATATTCTTAAAACAAATTTATATACGTTTTCTAATCTAAGTGACACTAAATATCATAAATATTATCCATTTATACGCTTTCGCAAAATCACGGTTCCGAACGTAGTCGGATACCTTAAATGTATTGATTGCGCACAGTGAAACTTAAAACTCGTCTAGTTATTGTGAAAGTAATTTGTTATTATAGAAATACCATTGTAAAAATATTTCCAGAGATCTCAACCTAAAGTTAAAACATTTCATGCTAAATTTAATCTAAATTATTGTTACATAATATTCGTTGGTTTGTATTCCTGGAAGGAATTTTCTCTCGAGGTGTTTTAATTCACAATAGTCTTGAGACATCCAAGACATCGTGTGAATGTTAATTTTTAGTTTATTCGCCTAACCGGAAGTAGCCACAACTTTATCGCCTAAAAAAATGAAACGTTAGCGTTTTAAAACAGGGTGAAGGATGCATCCATCGCGTATTCGGACCCATCAGAAAAGCCTTTACTGAAAGTCATATGATTCTAACAGCCTCCGATTGGTCAAAACTGTAAATAGCTGAGATCTCGTAAGTTTTATGAACGTTCAGTAAACAGCGCGTGTTGTCCTTTTTTTGTGTGTGCTGCTTGTTAAATGTGTGTCTTCATCAATAAAGGCGGGTGTTGTAAATTTAAAAGCCTCCTCGTCCTTTCCACGATTGCAACCACCTGAAAAAAATATGATCAGCTGCATACCAAAATATCTGTGCCTGAAATAGAGTCCGGAAATGTATCATATATATAGAGAGTGAGACAGAGAGATATATAGAGAGATAGAGATGTATATATATTTATAAATAGGACAGAAAACATTTTTTATTGATAGGTTGTACTGAAACGTGTCAAAATTACGACCAGAAGTATTTTGGTAGGCCTGTATGAAATTCATTATGTTCTAGACGATGTAAGCTATAAGGTTAACTTAGAGCCCTCTAAGATTCAAAGTAATAAAGGTTCCAATTAACTTAAGAAGAAACGGATATTATAATACATAGAACGTGATTGAACCTTGTCACTCAAATTGACCCCGTTTTAAAATGTAAAATCATAAGTTGATGTTTCATTAATTGATTTGCATCTTAAGCAAAGTTGAATTTTAAAAATATAGAGTATATTTATTCGCGCGCGCGCGCGAAGTGTATCTACAATACTGACCTACATTTTAAATAACTCATTTTATTCGTCAAAATAAGCACACAATAAAAATGTAAATGGCAATATAGATGTTTAGGAGAGAGAATACGAGAAATTGAGGAAATTCTGAAGTGTAGTTATCAGTTTATAACATACAAGTAACATTAATTCTTAGCTCCTTTAGCTTTTGATTCTGAAATTAAAATTTAGATAAAATGGCACGTAAAAAGATTTTCTCATGATTTCTTAAGTTGTTCTTATTTTATCATATGACATTCTTTTGAAATATCAAACAATATATTTTAGGTATTAGGTTAACATTTTTGTACCTCAAAAATTACAAAAGTACTTCGAAATGTGCTTCATTTTTTCTTTCTAACATAACTTCGCCTTTTTCCGGATTCTTATCTCCAAATTGCAGAAATAATAAATTTATAACATGCTAACAAATGTTAAATAATGTGTTCATTTATATTATTAATATATACACACACTGTTCTTTGAATAACATCAATGTAAACATTAAAAAATGTTATTATTGACCTTCATTTCGTGTATTCTCAACTCTATTACCTATTAGTTACCTTGAATTCATTCAATCTTCTGTAAATAAAAAAACGAAACAATTCAAAGTATTAAACACAATACAATAATAATTGTTTGGTAAATTTTTTAACTTGGAAGAATGGAAATATTCAGTCTTTATGTATGCCTGTTAAAATATGTGATTTTAGAGAATGAAAGATAATGAGATCTTAAATCGAGCGAAGTGCATTTTCCATTCCTTGATGTTTGCTTGGTTAAAGAACTGAGTAGAATGAAAACTTTTGAAGAATGGAATGCTTAAAGTAAAAGAAACTACATAAACACAATTTTAAAGTTGAATTAAAATGTTGAAGTCTTCTTTTCCTTTATAGGCTACAATTTCTTCATTTAAGCAGTTTTAAAAAAAAAAAAAATTCGTAAGATCAATGCGTTCAAGGACTAGAGAAACTACTCATAAGATTAACTGTGGCATCAATAGTTACAAAACAAAGGTGAAACGCCTCCCTTTGATTGGCTTACAAAATATTCCGTCCATCTTGCCTTTGTATGAATTTTGTAGATTGCGCTAACATTATACCTGAAATAATTCGTCGTTGACTGGGGTGATACTCTTGTTGCGACATCATGATTAACAGAATATTTTATTGATAAGAAGACCAGTTTTTTTTTATTTCAGTTGATATTACATATGTTTTGGGGATAATTTACACACAAAACTTGATTCAGTCATCTGTTGTTTTGGATTTCTCAAGCAAAATTCTGATTTATTTCACATCCTCAGTTTCTTCCCCAACACACCAAGAAACCTTCTTTAACACTGCAAAATATTTGCGCAAGTAAATACTTTACCTTGTAACGTTGCAAAACATTTGGGCAAACATATACATTTCCCTGAAATGTTGCTGCGATAATTTTATTACAGGATGAACGCTTTGAATGCTAAAGTAGTAAATTCATATCGTTCACTTTTCATGAAGTCTTTTTTTATCATTCTTTTGCTTAACTTTTTTTTTAAAAAATTTAGTGACAGTAAAGTCAATTAAAAAGGGAATAGAATTTTTTTTCACAAAAACTGATATATTACTCAAAAAAAATAGAAAGACATTTTTGCAGTTTATATCATTATTAAATAGATTAAACTAAGTCGAAAAAAATCTCGGTGTTTTAATTATTTTATTCTCTTCTTGATCAACTTTTCTTGCCCTAAGGAATAAAATTTCAGCATCGTCAGTTAAACATTGTTTCATATAAAATACATAGATGTTTTGTATTATTCAATATAATGTAGGAATCATTTAGAATTTCTATCCATTGATATTTAATTCATTTTAAGACAACCTTTCAGTTCTCCGAAGAGCAATTACTTTGATATTTTCACCAATTTCTTTCAAAATTAATTTTGAAGTAAATTATTCTGACACTACAAAATATACTTCCAAGTTGAATATGCATTGCCGCGAGCCCCACTTAAGAAACGGATTTGTGTACAGTGACTTTCACATTTCAAAAAAAGGGTGAACAGGCAAGTGATTTGTAGGAGGAAGACAGGATAATACCTCTCCCTTTAATTTTGAGGGTAAGGTCAGGATTTGATCTAACGGAGATCGGAATTCCAGATTTTGAATGGGTGGTACCCAATCTCTTGTGACTGCAGATGTTATTTCCGTTCACTGACAGGGTACCCAATAACTGAATTTACAATTTCAGCTGTAATTAAAAAATAGTGTTGAGTGGTTTTAGAAAATCCATTCCACATTGATATTTCAGAGTGAAAAGTTCTCGCGAACGATCCTACTCAAACAATGAAGGTAGTAACAACTGTAACATACTACTACTGATACGTTTCTCAAAATATTTGCTTTAAATATTAATAAATAAGTGAACCAAGTGTAAATTGTACTATAATATCCATTAGTCCACAACCTGCCCAGTCAGAGCAGCATAATACATTACGAATTTTTCTTTTTTAAATCAATACCCTTAAGAAAATAATAACAAAGAAGGTAATTTTCCGAACCAAATTGAAAACACACACACACGTACACACAATTGTATCAAATGAAAAACCGCTATTTCTGCTCACTAGAAAGATTTTTTATAAAAATAAATGTGACTGTTAAAATTTATGCAAAGAAAATAACCTATTGCTTTATTAAAAATATGTTACTTAATGAGTTAGAAATTTAATTTACTGCAAAATATTCTCAGTACACAAAAAAAATGAGCTTATATTTTTCCCAAAAAAAAAAAAATTGGTAGCATTTAAAAGGTTTTTTTTTGTCTGAGTCTTTTTGAAAAATATTCATGATAAAATAAATAATTATTGCCTGCAGCTTTTTTTTTAACATTCATAGTCTGATTCTCTTCATTTCAAAATACAATACGCTCAGCTTGTTTTCTCCTCCCATGATTTTTTTTATAATTCATTTTCTTTTGTATTTGATCACATTCTGAAAGACTTTTTTTTACCATATTCATTTTTAAGTGGGATACTACGTGAATACTTAAAATCAAGTTTTCTACTGTTTTGTCCTTTTTTTTTTCTTTTTACTGCCCCATTTAAAAAAATTATCGTCTCAATAATTTGAAAGAAACCATTAAAATTTAGATAAATAAATTTTGGTTCTAAGAATATTAATCATCGAAGTGAAATTATTTTCAAGGATAGCAAAATTACTTACATAAATTAGTTCAGCAATATTGTTGTAATTCAATTTCACGCAGACTTAAATTCAAACAATTTGTAAAGTCATACACATATTTTTAAAAACATACTAGAATTTTCAAGTGTGATATCGATTTTCTTTCTTTTTTTTTATAAAAAATGAATGATATAGCATTGACTTAAAACGGATAATTTTCATGGTACAACGAATAAACAAAGCACGTTTAGGTAAATACACCTGAAGATCGAATTCAAAAATAGGGACATTTTATTAAAAAATCGAAACAAGGAAGATCTATTTCTTTTTTTTAGGGAGTTTATAATACTGCTTCATATATATGCAACAGCATTTTTGATTGCTGATTAATTCAACGACAGTTTCAATGAATACACTTTAAAATAATAATATGCACAAATGAATTATTGATACTTAAAATTTTCAGAAGGTTATTTCATAGTGTCTCTAAAACGGTTTTTTATTTAAATTATCACACACACACAATTGAAAGAAAACTATACAAATTTATTAAATTTGAATAATATTTATTCATCAAGGTACATGTGTATGTAAAATAATATGATAGAAGGTTTTAAAACATAGGATGATTTTTGATTCCATTCAGAAAAAAATATTTATAGTGTTACCAATTTTGTGTAAATAGTGTAATGCATTTATATTAATCTGTATATTTATTGTAATATTCTCAAGTAACGCCGTCCGTTACGTTCTAATGGTGATTCAATGGGAACATGGTGAAATCTTGATGAAAGAGCAAAGTTGGCATCATTTTTAGCTACAATTTTGGCTACATTGGCGACCATGTTGGAGAGTTCGGGACCCTATGGATTCTTCTAGAAATTAGTGGAGAAATCCTTTAATTTCCCGATCTATGACGCAAGCGGATATTTCCAGCGTTTATTGAGTATTGTTTTGCCTACCGATTAGTCAACTTGCCTTGACTGTGATAACTGATTAGCTCGGCTGTGCTTGTGAATAATCTTTTACATGAGTGTGTTTTAAACACTGTTTGAGTGCTGTTGAAGGTGGGAAGACCTTCTGAGATTTATTCTGCGAATAATGAATTTAAAGGATTGTTTTCTCGACAATAAATTCTTATCGCTTTTAAGAACTTTCTTGTTCATTACGACTGATTTGCATAAAATCATCGAAGCCGGATCTACGTAACAATAGTATTTGGAATTTAATCGTAATAATTAGATTAGATCTCAAAACTATATTCTCTTGAATTCAAGTTTTTTAAAAATTTAAATTACACTAGAGCAGAGGTCGGCAACCTTTTGAGTCGAAAGAGCCAAAAATTACAACTTACAAAATTTCAAAGTTTTTGAAGAGCCGTAAAACATTTTCTTGCCAACAATAAATAGTACTTGCATAAATAAAGTTTTTGATAATAATAATAAAAAAAACTAATCTACTTATTCATAAAAAAAATATCTGTTTATTCAAATATATGTAGTGTTTTTAACAACAAATTAGATAGTATATATATGGCCTTATCAGATAATTACTTATTATTTAAGTAAAAAATTAAAACAATTAATCATTTACTTACAACACAAACTTGTACTTCAATAACAAACAATTGAGCAAACAAATTCAATGGGAGCGATGTCTTTGTATGATTATTCAAGTACAAAATTTAAAACTTTACTAAACAATGTAACTTGTACTTAAAAATAAGAAAAACAATAGCGTACATTTGATCAAACAAATTCAGTGGGAGCGTTGGCTTTGCATGGTTTTAGAAAGTTTGGATAAATTTGGCTCAAAGCTCTTGTTGTTTTAAGTTTCAAGCACGACTCTAAATTTTTATTTGTTAGTTGGCTTCTTACTCTTACTTTTTTACTTTTTTTAACTTTACTTATTATTGCTCGCACGAATGTGTCGATCAGAAAATAGTCAGCTCTCCAAATGCAAACTTATTCATCTCACTGTAGCAATCTGGAAGACTATTCCATGCGTCGAATATAAGTATTTCAACTCGCGGCATTTCTTTTAAAGCTGTCAACTTTTGTTGCGTTACCTACATACAGTTCTGGACCTCCAACTTGCTTTCCAACTCTGCAAATTTTCCACTCCACACAGCTTTACTTTTTAAATCGATCAATCGCATTTCTGAGATCCAGTATTAATTCCAAAGGGCTCAATGTGGATTCCGGTACTATTTGTGTTGAGAGGATTTACTATGAATGCTAGAGTGGCTTTGTTGGTTTTTATTGGTTTTAAATTGCTCAAATCTGTCAGCAAATTCATCTTTAATTTTTTTATAACTGTGCTGAAGTCATTCGTGTCAACATTTGCACTGGTTTTATCGCTATATTGCTTTAGAAATTGAAAATCAAATAATTTACCCCTCTGAATATCTTCTTGCAAAAAGAATGAATTTTTTCTTCGAAACAAAACCAATTCCTCTGCAAAAACATAGACTGGGTTTCCCTTTTCTTGCAGTTTTAGATTAAGTTTATTTAATTTCGCTGTGATATCCACCTTGAAGTAAAATTTTTGCAACCACATTTGTCGTTTTCCAATTCAGGGTGATTAATGTCTTTATCATTGAGAAATGTATTTATTTCATTCAAGCACAAAGCAAAATGTTTCAGTACCTTACCTTTGGAAAGCCATCGCACTTTATTGTGAAGAAGGAGGTCGGAATACTGAGTCTCCATTTAAACTGACGATAGTAGAGTGCATTTGACAGTTGCTGTTAGCACAATCATGATTACCATATTCATGACCACAACTATTTCGTCCGGAAATGTTTGGGCACAAAGCGCTTCTTCGTGTATTAAGCAGTGGAACGTAAGAATTTCATAGTTTATTTTGCTGTGAAAAATCGTTGTTGAATCTTTATTTTTTCCTGCCGTACTTCTGGCTCCATCAGTTGCTATTGAAACAATTTAATTTAAAACGATTTTATTGTCTTCAAGGTATTTTTGCACGGCATTCGCTTTATCTCCTCCTCTAGTTTGTCCCGGGAGCGGTAGCAATCCTAGAAGTTCTTCTTTTGGACCTTGGGAAGACATATACCTGACAAAAAAGGGCAACTTGTGCCGTGTCTTTTACGTCACAAGACTCGTCGATAGCAAGTGATAAGGCAGAAGAAAATTGAATATCTTCCTCCAGCAAATATGTTAAGAAGACTTTTTGACATTTGTTGAAGACATTTTATCTATTCCATCTTGTACTATTTTGGCGGATATTGGCAAATCTTTGATTTTTTCAAGATTTTTCTGGTTTGTTTTTGAAATCACGAAACAGTTCTTCAGATGCACGTATGAAGCAATTTTTTACATACTCACCATCTGTGAATGGTTTTTTGCAATTTCTAGTGATACCGCCAAGCTTGTTAGATTAACATTAATTGTAGATTGAGTCCAGTTGCTTAACATGGAACTTGATTGTTGTTTTTGTTTTTGGAGCTCATCGACAGATTTCTTTCGTTCCTCGCCAGCTGGATACTTACTAGCAAACTGAGCATGTTTTGTAATGAAGTGTCTCTCTAAATTTGATTTCTTTTTGTGTGCGAGTTTTTCGTGGCAAATGAGAGAAGTCGGAAGGTCATCTGAGTTTCGTATGAAAGCGAAAGATTCTGTCCAATCCCGATTGAATTCTCGATGCTGTGTGTGTGTGTTCTTCACGCAGTTCTCTCTCTCTCTCTCTCTCTCTCTTTTTTTTTTTTTTTTGCAGATGTCATGCTTGCGGTGAAGCGGTAATAAAGAGTTTTTTTAAATTATTATTTATTATTTAGGTACCCAAAACATCGATGACAAGTTTTGCAATTGTTTACTGTGTCAACGTATACCTAAGTAAATACATACGAGAAGCTGGGCATAATGAAATATAATTTATCAAAAAAACATTTTTTTACAACGATATTTCCCAATTAAAAATACGTACCAAAATAAAATAAATAATTCTCTAATAATTTAATTATTAAAATAAATAACTTAGACACGAAACACTGTTTGTTTCATTCTCTCACGTACTGATTGACTATAAGTACATAGTTTCTTCGCATCTGTGTCCGCCTCCCGTGTGCGGTGATCACCGACTGGCAGGAACGGACTTGTCAGAACGTGTTTATCAGGGTGCAGTCTGCACATTTTAATTTTTTCTTTTTAAATTTTGGTGAATATTAGATATTTAGTTTTCGGGTAAAGGTGTTATGCCCAGCTATGACGAAATCAATGAAAATTGACAAACATATAAACAATCTAAAACTGCAAATGCCTACTTACTTTGATCCTCAGAGTTCGAAAATTGGTTTATTAAATAACAATTTATAGATACTTACACTTTTATAACTATTATTTTAACTCTAAATTTTAAATAATAAAAGCTATAAAATAGGTAAATAATATAAAATAGGTAATTTATTAAATAAATATTTTAATAAAAACACTTTTTCCAAGGGGCGGGGGGTAATATCCAACAGCAGTACTTTGTTTCTCATTTGACAATTGTTATTGACTTCAAAAAAGCATTTAGGTATCTTATTTGGAAAAAAATATGCATAATATATATTTTAAAAATATAATTCTTATTATGTTCCATATACCTTCGGGTTTTTTTATTATTATTGTTATATGTGTACATGCATACCTTTGAGAAGTTAATTCACTTCCAACTCTTCTACTTGAAACAACAAACTATAAGTCACAGCCAAAGCACTGGTGACGACGCTAAATTGTTTTGCGTCGAAAACGAATTAAAATCTACATAGAAACATCTGACGACGGCGTCATTCGAGAGCTTCTGGACTAACGAATATCTAACGATTAACTAACGCTAATCAATTCAAAACGGTTTTTATTTTATTTTTATTTATTTATTCATTTATTTATTTATTTATTTGATAAAATAAATCATATTTGCGTATGGAACTAAAGAGTCGCAGCTTCACATCCAAGGAGCTACATGTGGCTCGCGAGCCGCAGTTTGCTGACCCCTGAACTAGAGCAAGGGAGTGAAAATCAAAAGCTAACTCGGGGCAAGCAAACAAGACGTAATTTTGAGAGGCCGCAAAAAAATGTCTATTTATAGAAACGTTGGTTTATTTCAAATAATACATTATGATAAACATATATATAAAAGAACAAGGAAAAACTTGACATCTCTTCTCGTCTACTATCTTTTTGATTTCGGGAGAAATTTTGATATTTTATTATGTATTATTGTGTGCCGATATACTGGTCGTGCCGCAAAAATGTTCTTTGTGGGTTGCGAGTTCGATACCCCTGCACTAGAGTATATAGAGTAATATCATCTGAAATCTTATTTACATGGAACGGTAACAGCTTATGGTAAATATTTGTAATTTTATCTTCCACACCAAGCCATCTGAGGACCTTATTGAATAAAAAAGGCAAAATTTTTCTTTGTTCTAAATGAATCCCATGCTAAAAAAATATAGTTTATTAGATTTCTACTTCTACCAATCAGGATATTGTATATTGTAGAGATTTAACATCACTGGCCACGATAACTCAGTAGTTAATCCCAGGAGCCTTATAATTACAATATTCGAGTTCATTAATGAAATGAAATCTCACGAAAGGTTATTTTGCAAAATAACAGGGATATTATGCATAAAATTAAACTTGGTTTCAAAATCCTCAATTAGTTAATGCATACTGATTAACTAATTGTATAATTAAGAGAACCAAGACATCATACACATTCAAAAGATCTATTTTTCAATTTCAGTATTTAAAGAAAGTGCATATTTTTCTGAATCTAAAAATGTGCAACACTTATGTGTTCGTTGATAAATTAACCTAAAAATATTGTTACGTAGATCCGAGGGTTCGTGGATTTTATGCAAAAAACAATCACAAAGAAAATAAACAGTTCTTTAAGAGCGATGCAAATTTATTATCAAAATTCCAATCCTTTAAATACAGGATTCAGCAGCAATATTCACAGAGTAAATATCCGAAGGTCTTCACACCTTCAACAGCAATCAAACACAATAACCAGTGTTTAAAAATACACGTAAGTAAATATTATTCACAAGCACAGCCGAGCTAATCGCTAGTCAAAACAATCCTCACTACTCGCTGGTTTAATCCAGACTATCCGCCGTGCCGACGAGCATCTTATTTATAGGCGCGACAGAAACTTCCAGAAATATAGCCGCTCGTGACATTAGTAGAGAAATCCACTACTTTCTAGAAGATTCCAGAGGGTTCCGAACTCGCCAACATGGTCGCCAAAGTCGCCAACTTGGCTCTATCGCCAAGATTTCGCCAAGTTCTCATTGAATCGCCATTATAACATAAGGGGCGGCATTGCTTGTGAATGGTACAATCTTAACATGCAATAAACATAACATAGAGTAATATAAATGCATTAAATACTCAAATACAAATTATTTACTCTATTTACACAAAATTCGTAACATTATGAAAAAAGTAATTGATAAAAATGTAAACAAACGACCACGCCTCCTTTAACAAGTTTTAAAAGATAGTTCATCTTGTGTTTAATGTACGTAAATCCTTAATTTGTTTTTATTAGAAAGGAACAGTAATATTTTTCTCGTTTTAATGCCTAATATTTTTTTTTTTTTTTTTTTTTTTTTTTTTTTGAAAAACTAGTTTTACATGAGAAAAAAAGGGGAAAAATTAGAGATATTTATAACTTCAAAGTCTTACGACTTTTTCAAAGAAATTATACAATAATTTTATCAAAAAAGTATTTGAGTATATTTTGTCTATTGTTTTATAAAAAAAATGTATGTAAAATATTTTGTATATCCAAAAAATATTTTATAAAAAATGGTACCTAAATGAAAATATGTTTGATAAAATTATGTTCATGTTCAGCTATAACAAAGAAGAAAAATTTTTTTAATTTAAAATTACTTTTGTAAATCTAGAGAATGCTTAAAATATCATTATGAGGTACATAAGAATAGGCAGGAAAATATTAATCAATAGCATGATATGTGAAACTATTGCTATTTTTAGTTTCTTCACTTTTTTTCCAAAGCATAATCTTTTGACTTTCTGTCAGTGTTTCTCAAACTTTCAATGCTTGCGACCCAATTTTCAATCATAATTTTCATCGCGCCCCGCTCCATACAATAACAGTGAATTGATTTCAAAACTAACTTACTTTGATACTAAAGCTACAATATATGACTGATTATTAATCGTACAAATTATCAAGATAGGTATTAAATTTTGTGTATAATTTTGTATATGACCAGCCCATGGAACTTGGTAGTAATTATTAATCTTGTTCTTAACAAAGTACTGATAAATTAATTATCAAACACATTGTGCAGTACAGATGCATTTATAAGTATAGATTATATCAATGTATTTTACTTTTATTATGTCAGAACGTATTTTGTTTTGATTCCATTCAGTAAATTTGCAATTTTTTTAATCTTTTATTTTCGACTTTTTGATATGCTCGCTCCCCCCTTGTAAGGTTATCACGCCCCTCAAGGGGGGCGCGCCCCACAGTTTGAGAAACGCTGCTTTAGGTACTTGTTTAAAAAAAACTATTGCTCTATATAGATCCAAATATTTTATACTTCTATATAGAATACCTGTACATATAATGATCCTATTTTTTTAGTCTAACTAAGTGTAGTACATAGTTTTTAAGAAAATAATTTTATGTATAAAAAAAAAGGGGGAGGGGAGGAATAAAAATTTTCAAAATTGCAAAGTTTTATAATTTTTTTAAAGAAACTATCTTAATATTTTACTAAAATATAGGCTCACTATATTTTGTGCATTGTTTTATATATGTGCAAAAATATTTTACATATTTAAGAGGGTTCTGTTTTTAAGAAATTGGTACCTAAACATAAACATGTATTATGAGATCTCAAAAATTATGTCCAACTTAAATTAAACAAAAAAACAATTTTATGTATTAACAAATAATTTTTGTATTTTTACAGGGGTGTTAACTTTGTCTCGATGGGGTAAATATAAACAATTTTTAAACAGGTATAATTCTTTTAAATTTAAATTAAATAACTCGAATCTTTTATACATTATTTACAAAGCATTATGGTTTCAAAAAAGTACAAAATGTTTGAAATATAATCATAATTTTAAAAATTATAAACATATAAAAAACTATGTAATAAATAAATATTAAATAATTTTTGCGTTGCACATTCTATTTTCAAAAACAGTAGCCTCTGATGTATAAAACTTTATAGAATTATAAAATGTATCATACTCTTTAAGCCCTACATCATTTAAGAATAACATATCCTATGTATTTCAAAATATTTGAGAAAAATTGAATTTTTTTTTTAAAAAATTTGAAAATGTAATTTTTTTATTTTTTAAAAAATATAATTTATTATTGTACTAATATAAAATTACTTCAGTGTAATTAGGATGCATTTAACTTTATAAATCAACTTATACCTAGTAATTAAAGCTACTATTTTAGAAAATAGCATGCGCAACGTAAAACTTAGTTAATATTTCTTATAGAAATGTTTCTAATTTTCATATGCTTATAATTTTTTAAATTATGATTATATTTTAAACATTTTATACTTTTCTGAAGCCCCATTCCTTTATAAACGTACGACGTGTGGTTGAGCATTATCATGTTGAAATACGGCCGATGGCAAGTGCTGAATGTATGGGAGGCTCCAACACATCAAAGATGTCTATTCAGCAATTCGTACTAGAGGGGTATGGCAGTGAAATCCAATACCACCCCAACTGATGATACCGGGTGCAAGATCAGTGGGGCGACCATCGTGATGTTGCAAGCAGAAGCGGGATTCATCAGTAAACACAATGTCGTTCGATTCCGTTGTTCATATCAATCGTACTGTCACCTGTATGGTGCTCAAAGCTACGGCTAACGACAGGCGTCACTTAGACCTTTGCCATGATGAATTTCGTGGGCCTCGATCTGGCCTTTGTCGGTCAGGTGGCATTAGTAACAACAACATATCCGCCATTCATCGCACTATTGGCGATACAGTCTAGGATTTCCAGTCGAGGGTAAGCGAAGCAATGGAAGCCTTGCGAATATTCCACTCTTCTGCAAACGACGTCGAATGGTACGAGCAGAAACTGAATGATGCGTAAAAGACTGAATCTGTTGTGCTATGCTTCGTGATGTGGCTGCGCAATCCATCCCTGCCATGCTCACAATCCGCCTGTCATCACGGGCAGTGGTGCAATGAGGTGGGTGCGATCGTCTCCGTCGGTCCATCGTTTCTGCCTGCATCCAGCGATGACAAATCCACATTATAGTTTCCTGGTTTCGTCCAACTCGTTGACCGATTTCTCTGAAAGACGATCCGCAATCCCTATAAGGCTACTATTCTTCCTCCGTCGAATTAAAAAACTTGGACTTGGTCACAAGTCGATCAATGTCTTTCACGAGGAATAGGTTAGCAGCTTACGCAAAAAAACCCTCACGAATAAAAAAAATGGCGAATTTCAAAACGCCTATCTGTTCTCCCCTTATATAGCGCTTGCGGGTGGAGCTACGGTCTGCGTTATGATGCTAATGATTTGCATATTTCATCACCGCCAATGTATGATATAAATTTCCCATGGTTTCCTTCAGGTTTGTTGCATTTTGAGTGGCTAGTAGTGTATTTCAAACTTTAAATGTACAATGGTACGTAAAAATACAAAGCAAATACCGAATTAGAAAAATACAAGTTAAGAGGGTACAAAAAGATTCAAATTTGCTTGCGAAAGGAAAATTGCAACAGATATCTCTAGTAGGGTTCCTTTTCCGGGATTCCGGATTCTCGAGAAATCATAAGATTTCTGTACTTTTTCTATTCCCGGGAATGCATTATAATTCCCGGGATTTCTCGGGAACTGCACGCGGCTTCAATAGTTTGTTGGCAATTTTTGAAAGATTTTTAGAAATAAAGTCAGCGATTTTAAAAGTATTAACTGACATTAAAGAAGAACAAATGATGGCCAATGTAGAGTTTGAAACTGTGGCTACAATTGTAGCAGGCTTAAAGTCAGTAAAAATTGGCTTAGAAAAATTATGCAGTCAGAATGCAACTTTGCTAACTACAGAAGGTATATTTTCTTTCGTTATTGGAGAATCAAACGAACAAAATTCAGAATTTGCGAAAAATATGAAATATTCTCTAATCCAAAGAATTAATGAGAGACTCAAAGTTCATTTAATATGATTAATGCAATACCCGAATTTCGGGGGAAATGTGAAGCTGCTGCAGTTACTGTCAATATTTTTCAATTGCCTAGTAAAAATTGTTTGGTTAGACAAGATAGAGACAAGGGGGGCTTTTTTCCGAAGAATCAATATCCAATTCTTGGCGCTCAGAAGAAGATAGCATAGAGACTTTAAAAGAAAAACCTCTGACGTTGGACGAAAAATTAGAGAAAGCAGTAACAAACAAAAGTTTTATATTGTTCAACCAAAAAAGTACTAGTTTCAACAAAATCATGAAACAAGAGATGCAGTTGTTCGACTCGACTGAAAATCCATCACCAAACATTATAAAACTATGTGAGGCTTTAAAAACAATTCCTCCAAAGTCAGTTGAAGCCGAGAGAGCATTTTCTGCTGCGGATTATACGTCACAAAGCTTAGAGCTATGCTGAGTGATAAAAGTATAAATTGTTTATGCTTTCTGAAATCCTATTTTAAAAATGAATAATCAATTTATTATATATATATTTAGCTCATTATATAAATAAATATTAATTTTGGAATTTATATGTATCCTTATTTTATTATTAGTTTATATACTTTTTTAATTTTTTATTATTTATTAATGATTTTATTTAAAAATAACTCGTTTTTAAATTTTTTGAAATTTTGATGTACTTTCGGGAATTCCGGGAACGACAATTTCATTCCCGGGATTTCCCGGATGTTCCCGGAATTGGAAAAACCCGGAAAATCAGAAACCCTAATCTCTAGTTATATAGTTAATTCAACTATGCGTACAATCAAGAAAAATGTAACAATATTTGTCTCAAAATACAGTTAGACACAAACATTGGCGAGAGATCTCATAATTTTAAGCCACAACACCTGAGCTGGCACCTTAATTTCCACACTACGTCAACATGATAATTTTGAGCTACGACAATTTGCCTCTCTAAATGGTAGGTAAAATGAGCTTCGAAGTAAAGAGAGTATCTCTTAGGGATCATCTCAACTATAGCTTAAAATTGAGTCGATGTTAATTCAAACTCGCAGCAACCCAACAGATTTCGTGATTATTTGATTCGTCTATAAAAATTAATTGAAACCAATTCATATTTTTTCAAGAGAGAGGGGAGGAATATTTTACCGTCAAGAATAATGAAAACAAAAAGCTCATGATAGATAGAATGTTGCATCTCCCCCATTACATAATAGATGGTGCTATTAGGCTTCGAATGAATGGAACCCTTTACTTTCTCGTTTTTTTTTCTTCTTGTTGTCTTCTGTTATCCTTTGTGCTGCTTTGTACTGTGAGAATAAAAAGTTTTAAAAAAAATCTTTGGGTTCTCATTGGATTAATTCAAACTCAGTACCCAATGGTGTTCCAACATAATAGTAGTGACTATCAGTAAGTTCGGCTTCAGGATTTTCTTCAAGTTGAAACAATACAGCGTACAGAGTGGCCAGCATGTTCTCCTGATCTAACTCTTATCCAGCACGCTTGGGACTCATTCGGACGACGCATTCACCAAGATCACAGCCTTCGCTTACCGTCCGAGACGTGGAGATTGCACTTCTTGAAGAGGAGAACAGTATTCCCCAAAATCGCACGATAACTTCATCGCATCCATTCTGTACAGGAGTTTGGCAGTCTTAGCAATTCGGGAGGATCACATACTGTATTAAACATCCTGTATCAATTCTCAACAATCGTTTTTTTGTCATGTATATGTAACCAAATTGTTGACCTCAAGCACCATTTCAGTTTCTTTAGACCATTCCAAAGAATTAAAGTTCCCATACAAAAGCTTTTTTGCATCTTTTTTTTCTGTATTGAGCTTTGTTACACCTGCTCTTCCTATTTTATGTCCACGCATGGCTATTGTGCAACGAATTCTTTCCTTTTTTTGCTTG
>BMAV01003132.1:758212-769872 GCA_019973955.1 Trichonephila inaurata madagascariensis
GTGTGTGTGTGTGTGTGTGTTACAGCAAAGTATAACTGAAATACTATTGCATATAATCGCCACTTTGCTACATATCTCGGGTGCCTCAATCAATAATTATCAAGTAGTGAATTTCAGTAGTATATATATATTGATTTGTAATTCACTCCTACAGCAAAACACTCACTCACCTGGTAAAAGAAATGGGCCTTATATTATTCACTGATTGTAATAAAGAAATAACTTTATTACATTAAAAGGAATTAGCCCTTTGTTAAACTTTTTCTGATTGTTGTTATTAAAATGTTTCACTACTTAGATAACATGTGGTATAATTTTCTTATACCTGATAACTTAACTTACTACTTCCACTGTTTTAAGGTAATTACTTTATGCAACTTAACTTGCAAACGTCTATTTTAGTCCTTTAGTCAGGATTGAAGAGTTTTTCTGAATCTCGATGCTAATGATACGAGTGTATGTATTATTTCCTTAAGCAAAATTCATTTTCATTCATAAAAATTAACAATATTTTAAAAATGTCTTGGGGATTTTTTTATTAAGTTTTGAAGAAGGAAACAAAAGCACAGGTATGATTTTTTTTTTGTCATTAAATTATTTTGAAAACCAAGCAAACATTTTTTTCTGTTTCTATCTACACTATAAAACAAATTACATAAAAAGATCGGGAAAAAGAGAATACAGAATACTTAGCGAAATTACCATTTAGCAACAAAGTATTCTAATATACGTAGCCTCATTTTATAATTATTTTATATTTGCTTTCCGATAAAAATGTGTACGAAAGCGTTACTAAGAATAACAAAAATCTTTTACTTTAGTAGCCATAACTAATGAGTATATCATGTACATATTAAAATTAAAATATGATTTTAACAACATATCATTTTAGAACAGAAATATTACCATTTAAATTACATTGATATTTTTTTTATAATTAGATTTGATTTGGCATATGAAAAAACTTATTTTCCTTCTTGTAGAATTTATAGATAATAAGATCGATGATTTCTTTTTTTCTCTCTGATAAAATTCTCTTATGTAATATGTTTAATAAAAAATGAACTATTATAAACTCCAAGAAATGTTTTTCACCAGAGAAACTAATGAAGATCCTTTGAGTACTCCTTAATTTTTCCTGATTTCATATGGGCTGCGGTAGCCCAGTGGTTAAGGTATCGGATCATGGCAGGCATGTCATGTGTTCGAGCCCAGTACCACTAAAGACCAGCCGTGTAGGGCAGCGATGCACGTTAAATCTGCCGAGAGCTGAAACGTCCTCCCGTTGGTGTGGTAGCAAGGAGAGGGGGTGCTAGCTCAGGTGTCGTCCACATCACTAGACCATGATTCAAAATTACGATGTCCGTCGCCAAAAGCCCTCGTGTAGCTGAACAGTACGACGTTAATATTCACTCACTCACCCTGATTTCATATCATATATGCATTGATTTGTCTTTTTACTTTATTGATAATTTTTACCTAATATTCCTTTTACAGAATCAATTACAATCTGAACGATCAATAATCACAAAAATATACAAATGCAATCAAGAATTCTTTGTGAACGTCAACATATAATAGTTATTCCTTCTTGATTTAATAACACAATCATTTCAAGTAATTGTTGCTGATTATGTGTAGAAGAGACTCATTACAATAATCTCATGCCATTATAGTGCTTGAAAAGGATGCTTATGAATGTCTCAAAATAATGTAAAAGTAACTGCTTCCATTGAGCATACTGAATAAATCAGATGATGATGAGGTGATGAGTTTGGTGTTTTATGGCGCAAGAGCCAGTTTTGGCTATACTGCGCCAAACATTCATAGGTCTGGGGTCTGGACGGGAAAAGGAGAAATTGGATGACAAGATGGAGGGTCGAAAATAGAGAAGGATCACTGGGGTACCCCGGGGTCGTGTCACCCGTGTATACCAAAGATAGTAAACCCCTTGGGAAAAGGAAAAGATCACTAGGGTACCTTGGGATTGTGACACCCGTACCCACCTAAAGAAGGTGAGCCCTCTGAGGGGGAATAAATCAGATCTGCTCAGCTTCAGCACTTTCTATTGCAGTACAAGTATGAATGTTACTTCATGTGCATTTGAACTACTACTGGATTTTTTGCTACGATGGAATTGTTTGGCTTTATAGGAAACTTTATTCAGCAATATTATTCTAATTTTTCTTTTCTTAGACCAAAATTTATCTTACGTTTCAAAAAGAGAGATAAAGGAAAAAATTGATAAAGAGTTTTCAAAACAATTTATAGGGGAAAATTATATATCAACTATTGTTTCCCTTCAAAAAGAAATAAGAATTTCAGAACAACATTTTATCTCTCAGTTAGGTATTCATTTTGTTTTGTATTATTATGTAAGGCAATATTCCAATATATACCCTAATCGAATTCATTCTGTTTTAGCTTTATTTATTTATTTATTCATTTTATTTTATTTTATTTATTTATGTATATTTATATATTTATTTATTGCAACATCGTATTTTTTCTTTTTTATATATAACTTTTTCTGCTCAATCCAAACTGTCTTATTTTATATCTTTTCACTCAGTTTATTCTGTTCACACAGTCAGCTTGTTTAAAAAGAAAAATAATGTTTTGAAATGTACTTTTAATAATGAGTATTCGTCACGCCACAAAGTTTAAAAATTTTTAAGCCCAAATTTTTTTTCTGCCAACATTTCTGGATTAATATTGTAAAAATGTCAATGAATAGTATTGTAAGATTGCAACTGATGCCTGAGTCGATAAATGAATTGAACAAAAATACGTTTGTAAGTTATAAACCGCAAAATGAAATTTTTATCAAAATCCTAAGAAGTTGGAAAAGTTTCATTACAAAGTGAGTTTCTTTTTGCGTTTCTTAGTGTGACTTCACAAATTTAATATGAAATAAGCAAATAAAGTAAATTAAAGTGACTTCCTATCTTGAAAATGTCGTTTTTCGTTAAGGCATTTTTTTTTATTTCAAAATCTTATAGTTTGAACATTTTTCTTTCCAAAACAGCTTTTCTTTTTCCTTTACGCGAAATAGAAATAAAGGTATAGTGATTTTAAAAAACATCACTCTCTCTGAAAAAGGGCAGTAAGATAAAACTTTAAATGAGTTTTTCTCAAAATTATGTTTTCGAAAGAAACTCTTTACCAGATACATGATACCTTAAGAACCAAACCAGATAACATTTTGAAATTTTGTGGGAATATGTTTATTATATTATTTTTCATTAAGTGGACTATAAGTTTTGTTGTAGGTTAAATATTTTTTCATTTAGGGTAGTTTTTATAAAGAAAAATATCAAAATTTTCATGTTATTATGTATAATTGTCTGTAATTTTTTTGTATTTTAATACTTCTCTTAGATTTTGGTTCATTTTGAAGAGCACCATAATATGTATGTTGTGTATAAAGAAAATTATGATAATTGTATTAGACATTTTTATACAGTGTTACCCGTTTTAGTAAAAATTTGGTAAAATTTCCTTGAAAACAACCCCTTTTTTTAAAAGTACAATACTTATTTAAAAACTTTTATGTATTTACATATTTTTTTTTTATTTTTCTGCCTAAAGACACTCAATTTGTTTCAAACATTTGTTTTTATTAAAAAAATTGGGTCCGAAGGTAGGCAGTCCCCTTAAAGCATCCATCTCTTTTGAAAAAAGGCATAGAATTTCACTTATTGTGTTACAATAGAAATGAGGACATTTCAGATCTAACTATAATAAATAATTGTTATAATGTTTAATAGAGAAGTCCTTTGATTGATTGATTATTGACATCGTATTTTACCGAAACACATATTAAGATGAATAGATGCATTTGTGATAAATGTTTGTTTCAACGCAAATAGAATTCCCGGGAGAGAAATCCCATACAATTTTTTAGACACTTCCTATAAAATTACATTACTATATGCATAGTATAGCTAGAAATTTCGTGTGAGTAGATTAATTTCAGAACAACACGAGAGCTATACGGAGCTCTTACTTTTCAACCACAGTCAAGTGATGAGGAAGACATGAGGAAGGTCAAGTACCCTGACCTCATTATTGAAACTTCTCCACCACGCCAACGGGAGGACTTTGAGCTCCGACAGATTTAACGTGAATGGGCCTCTCTACAAAGGGTCTTCATTGGGACCAAAACTCGAACCCAGGACTCGACGGAAGCAACGAGTTCCTCACCATGACCACTCGGCCAACACTTCGTGTAATATGAGATCCTGTAACGTAGTGGTCCGCGGACCGGTACCGGTCCGTGGATAAAATAGTACTGGCATTAAATTATAAGGAGCATTAAATTATTTCTATTTTATTTACTGAGGTGTATTTCTTACTGGTTTGTGTAACATTCCATGGAAATCACTTTATATTCCATGTTAAATCACTTTATATATTCACTTATTGGTGTAACTATCTTTTATTCTGAAGACATTAAATTAAAATTATTAAATTAAAACAATCTAAAATATAAACAATCAACTCCCCCGAGTGGGCCGCGGTAAAATTATCAAACGTTGACCGGTTCGCGGCGATAAAAATATTGGAAGACACTGGTGTAACGTAATAGTCTTTTTTAATATCGGATCCTCATTTCATTGGAACAAATCTAAGTTTTGAAAACCTTTCTTCTTACAGAACAATGATAAACGAAATCTAATTAATATCACTTTAATGCAATCTTTATAATAAGATGAAAACTACACTAGTGTGCCATTAAACTTTAACAACTTCTCAGATTGGCCAGTAATTCCACAAAAAATCAACTGCGTAACGTGAAATTCCCACTTCAAAGTCACAATGTAACACTTAAACGTAAAGGAAAGCACAGTAACCAAAAAAAATTTTTTTAAAGTTTTGTTGACATAATGGCTCTAGTAAAAAAACATTATCTGATCATGAGGAAAACCCCTTCAAATTAAAAACCCTTCGAAAGAAATATTAAATCCCCTAACTTCAATGGTTACGTATAACACAGTCTGTTTCTACTCAATACCAAATTGTCTAGCAGTTCTGAGGTAAGTCACCACTCTTCAAGAATCATGTCTGTCCTTACTGAAGCTCCAGTTTTATCATCAGCTGATGATCTCCAGAGGATACGATCCTGCTGCCAGATATCTCCTCAAACCCTTCCACACATATTCGATGGGATTTAAATCAGGGGAGCTAATCCACTTGGCAGATATTCTCACTTTCTAGAAGCTCTTCAAAAGCAGAGGTCGACGCATCCATAAAAATCAAGTCGAAGCCAATGGCCCCTCGACTGACCACCGACAACCTTTCTTATGACTGTATCGGTCATTTGAAAGATTTTCTGAGTTCTTGAAACAAGACTTTTATCAATTCCAAAGTCTTGTGCAACACTCGACAAATTACACCCCTTTTCAAGCTTTCCAGTCATTCTACTCTATATAAAGGAATCCTGATGGTTTCTTGTATACATTATGAAAGTACGATATCCCTTTGATTTGCAGGGAATGTCTGGAAATGCGTCCATCTTTTAAAATGCCGCTTTGGCACTGAGCGCGCTCATTTCAAGCGTTTACGTCCCTTCTGATATTATAGTGCTGATATCTGCATATGTATCACGTTTCTACATAGCCGCCTTTTCTCTGTACGGGTTGCAAAAAGCCATTTTTATCCACTTCATAGTTGTATGTTGAAAAATGCTTAAGTATTGCACGCTAGTGTATATTGAACAAGTATATTAGCAGATGCTAATATATCCTATTACTCACTTTAGCCGCGGTAGACGAGTAATCAAGGTTGCGAACTCGTTGAATCGGGATCCAGTTCTGGTGCCAAGGGAGACGGACCATGCGGGAGGTCTGAAATCATTAGGGGCTCAAAACCCTCATTTGTCAAAATTCAAAGAGAATCGTCATCCTCATCACTTGACCGTGGTTCAAAATTACGATGTCTATCTCCAATATTCCTCGTGCTGTTTTGAAGTGAATGAATAATCAAATTCAACTTATGTTGCATTCGCTTAGGATTGAAATCGTAAGAATTAAGCTTAATTACTAAATTAGACTTGTAGATATTAAAAAGAAAGTTATCCTCAATTAAATTTCAGATTATAGTTAATTAAAGCTGAATTTCAGAACAAGTGAGATATAATATTACAACTATAAGGAATTAAATAAAAATAAAGGTGAAAGTAGATTTTTTTCTTTGCATTAAAATGCAGAAAAACTCAACTGGGACTGGATGAATTCTGTACCTTGACTAGTCCGAATTAACAATAAGTAGAAAAAAAATTTCATGAAATTATTTTTAAAATATTATATAAAGTGGATTTAACTTGAATTAGTCTTTACGAAACAAAAAAAACTTTTTTTTTTAAAAAAAAAAAAATAGGGTATATAATTACCAGAATAAAAAGAAATAATTTGAATTTTTTTTTATCAATAGGAGCAGTAATTTAAAAGTTAGCTTTTTTCCAACTGTATTCTCTTTATTAAATATTAACCACTACGTCAGGGGTACTTGACCTTTTTTTCTGCTGGGCTGCATGCATATGTCAGCTATTCCACGCGGGCCGCATCGTGAGGAAAAAGAGAAAAGGGGGTTAAAATGTGGAAAATTTATCCAAATATTTTAACTCCTGCTTTGCTTTTTTTAATTATTATTTTTTATTTATGTATTTTTTTATTTTTGTCACTAACACTGAATTAGAAAATTTCTGCATCAGTAAACGATTTCAAATGATTACCAATAATATAACAAACTTCATAAGATATCTTGTTACCATTGTGACATTACCAGTGACAAAACACTTTGTTGCTGTTGCAAATATTATTCAAGAAATCCTATTTATTAACTCATGAAAGAGAGCTCTTTGAGGAAAAATGTCATTGAATGATTTTTGTTTATTGGTATTTTTTAAATACATCACTTTCGTGACAAATCAAACAATTACTGATCCATTTTTGTTTTTCACCATAAAATAGTCTTTCTCCAAACGTCTTGAAATGGTATATTTTCATCGAATATTTTTCGCTTGCAAGATACGAAAGATAGTTAAAAATTAGTTCCACCCATAAAACTGTCACTACTCCACTGTTGTCTGTTATCAATAACCTTAACCGTTACATATAAAAAAAAGAATATCAATTCGCACTCGTACGACATCAACAGCAAAAAGCAAAACTGGTATATTTGATTTCTTAACACCAAAATTTCAATATGTTGTTCTTAAATAAGTGAATTTTCCAGAGCAATGGGCACTGACCGGGCCACTTAAAAAGGCTCTGTGGTCCACAGGTTGAGTATCGCTGCTTTACGTAGTACTACATAGTTCACCACAAATAACTCCATTCAACTGAAAATATTGAATTTAGGCAAATAATTTAACAAAAATTATCAAATTAATAATTACATGAAATATAAGAAATATTGTATTTTTAAAAATTTTGTAAGGATTTACAAAAATTTCTAAAAAACAAAATCCGATCTATTAAAATAGTTTGTTGCCAAATTCTATATTTATATATAGGCAAGCCTTTTGATTCTAAGTGAATAAAATTTGCATGAGCAGGGCCGGCTCTAGCAGTTTTGCCTCTCCGGACAAAAATAGAAAATGCTACCCCTCTCTCTCTCTATCTCTCTCTCTCTCTCTCTCTCCCTCTGTATATATATGTAATATAAAAATAGATATATTATTTGTAAGCTTTAACTGAGAACTTAGATGATGCAAGATCAATGTAATATTTCGTCAGCTTTTTCCCTCCAGACACTAATCCTTCCCTATAGACTTGGTACCACCTCTGTCTAGGGGGACAGAACCAATAGACTCCTAGAGAGCCCCATAAAGCATGCCTTTTGGGGAATTTCACTCTTCGCTATCTCTTCCGATTTTCCCCCATATAAATACCTTTGTTCCCCTAAGTCGGGGTTCTTTTGCCTTTTAAAAAGTATTGTAACACGTGGCTTCAGTGCTCTTCCTATGAAGGAAACCCGTACACTCAATAAAGATTTTAAAGTCCATAGCTGTCGTTACTGGGTCGTTAAAATGTGTCAAGCCGGCAGGATCTCAACGAGCACTGAAGGTAAAAGTAAGGTGTGTTACTGGCATAAATGAACAATCAAAAATAACGAGAAAAAAAAAATTTAAACGACCCAAGAGTGGAAAAAAAAGAGGAGCTGTTCATATTGAAAGTCAGCGAAATACCAGGAGTTATATCTGCGGAATAATACCCAGCTGAAAATAGTAGCAATACCCAATGGAAGCCCTGCTGTTAAGGTTGGAATTGAAGGGAGACAAGAGCATAGAATCACCAACGGAGTATAACACGTGGAACATTATTGCACTTCAAGGTCGTCGTATCTGAAATTCCGGTCTGTGTTCGCATTAATAAATCAACGCTTTTCTGCAAGTCTTCGATATGCGAAGGACATCATGAAATACAAGGAATTCGTCCCCTTCTCTTCAATCGGCTTTTGATTTTTGGTGAGAACTTTATGTTGTTAATGTTCCAGAAATAGTTTTTTTTCTTTTCATAGATTTCATGAAATTGTGTTTAATTTCAAGCAATGGTACTTGTGGAAATATTTATGACAACTTTTTAAAATTTGAATTTAACATATTTAATTAAAGTTGATGTTATCTGTATGATTTAAAAGTAAAATGCAAAAGTGTCGAGTCAATAAGTAATTTGATTTAAATTTGTGGCTTGAGTATAATTTGATATCATTGATAATATTTTATTTTATTGTTTTAAAAATGTATTTGAGTGATTTTGATATAATTCGTGTTGCACTGAAAGAAAGCAAAGCCTCAACGATTAAGTTGCTTGATAGATTAATTTTTAAGAATGAAAATACGCGATTAAATCGTAATAGAATTTTGAATTTTGAAGGATTTAATTTTAAAATTGGTGATAATGAATTTTTAGAGATGTGATAAAAGAAACAGTTGATAAGTTTACGTTAAATGAATTAGTTAAAATTTGTGATGTTTTAAGTATCGATAGTGAAGGTACGCAATTGGAAATAGCAAAAAATATTGTAACTTGTCTTTGCGATTTTGAAATACTTAAAGATTCCTTAACGACTGAGGAGATATTAGAAGAAGAAACAGATGAATTGAGTAAATGCGATCAATCAGTGCAATACGAAAATAAAAGCTGTGATGATAATGTGTTTAAAATAGATAGCAGTGTTAATAGTATAAATAACAAGTATGAACAAAAAATAATAGTGAGTTTTAATGATATCGAGAGTGTAATAACTCCTTTTAAGGGTGAAAGACATGAAAATGTTTTACATTGGATTGAAAACTTTGAAGCCCAATCGGAATTACTCTCGTTGTCTGAAGTTCACAAATTTATTTATGCAAAAAGATGTCTTAGAGGGAACGCTTCTTTAGTTGTTAGGAGTGAGACCGGTATTAATTCATGGAAACAATTAAAAGATCTGTTAACGGAAGAGTTTAAAATATCTTTCAATTCGGTTGAGGCTCATGAAATGTTGCAAAAACGTTAAATGAAAAGTAACGAATCCCCTTTAGAATACTTTTACTCAATGAAAGAAATTTCACAGCAAAGTAGCATTGACGACCAAGCTTTAATAACTTATATTATTAAAGGAATAAATGATTCAACACAAAATAAAGCAATGTTATTTGGGTGCACTTCTATAATAGAATTTAAAACTAAGCTGCGAGTGTATGAGACATATAAAAGAGAAATGAAGCAATCAGAATCGTTTAATCGTGTACCTAACATTAATAACGAGATTGGAAAACGGTCTCAAATTCACTGTTATAACTGCCAGCAACAGGGACACAAGTCCTACGAATGTAAGGCTAAAATTAGAAACTCCAAACCTAAGAATTTTAATTACACGAAGGGGTTAAAAACTCCTACGACACATACAGTAAAAGATTTACCCCCAAACCCCTATAAGTTCTGCACGCAGTTAGGAATAATGAATGCTTTTCACTGGGGATATTCATGCATTAATAAACCGTGTAGAGCTGAAACAACACCTCAACCACAACCAAAACAATGACAATTACTTGTATCCGGATACTTAAACAATAAAACGTTCGTACACAATAAAGGAAAAGGTAAAAAGTATAACTCGAATTCATTCAAAAAAATATTGCTAAACATCGATACAGGTTCGACTATTAATATTATTCCTGCTGCAATGGTTGAGAAATTAAATGTGTCGGTTGAAGAATATAATGTACTTAATGTTAAACAAACTAAAGGAATCCTGAAACAATCAAACATGCACTTTAGACCTTAAAGTTGGTAGCTTGGTTTGCGACATAGCCATCCTGTGATGACCATGTCGTGCCGGTTCCGCGTAAGCTAGAGGTGTGGGGTTATCAAAATGATGAGACATAATAATTCTTAATACAACTTTTATTAAGAATAACTTATATTACTTAAATTCTAATTTGACAAATTTAATTAAAGTGAGAGTCAAGCCCAAATTAAATCACGTATTCAAGTCAGATCACGCAACTAGATCCTTTATCTCAATTATAGTTAATAATACTATTCATCTAATTATCTATATTAAATATTACCTTTGGCCGATCTCCTTTCTTTACCTAGAGAATATTATCTATAAACTTTATATATGAAGATTCCAACTTCTTTATCTAAGGCTACTATTCTTTCCAAAACTATCGGACCGCTTACTCTTGATCTGCAAGATTTCACACTAAGCTTTGTCACGCTATCGATCAGAATAATTCCACAATACTATCTCTGAGCCTGCCGCGCTATATCTAAGCTTGCCACGATATCTCTAGGCTTGCCACGCTATCCTTTTATAGTATATCTCATTTACATATTATGATCGTTTATCTTCTTGGTATTGGGTTGGAAAAGTTTTGCCATTAATCGTGGCCGTCAAAGAACATAGGAGTTATGTTAGCAGAAAGACGCGAGAGACGTCACAACCCCCTCCAAGAGAAAAACGTGATTTACTTAAGGGTTCTCAATGCCCTTAATAAATTACGTGTCTAAATCTCTATTTCTAAATTTCTTCGCTTTCTGAGTTTTATTTAAATTTTAATCTTAAATCCTCATTTTAACTTTTATAATTTCCAATATCTATCTTGACTTTAATTTTCATTGCAATTTTAATCTTAAATTTTAACTTTTATAATTTCCAAAATTTATCTTGACTTTAATTTTCATTACTCATCTTAGAATTAAATTTTAATATTCAATTTAATTTTAAACTCGTGACAATAAATTTTACTCCAATAACTAGGCCAACATTAATAATTACTGTTTAATTTATGCCTACTCTCACTTTACATTTCGTTACTTAAAATATTTATACACTTAAAAACAATTATTCTGGGTGCGCAGACCCAATCTAACACTGCATATGGAGCTGGTACTTCTGCTCCCTTTCTTGTTGAAGCTATACTTTTCAAGATTTTCAGGGTCAGTCTCCCTGAAATGAAAACTGTTTGAGTCTCTATTTCCATAATATAAATCAATTTAACAATTATTATATTATTTATATATCACAATAAATTTTCATCTCCATCCCCACATCTGGTTTCAACAAAAACTCCCAATGAGCCGCGCAGCGCCGTTATTATTATTGTTAGTGCCCTGACTACGCCGCGTTTCCCTGAACCAGATGCCTCATAATACGTAACA
>BMAV01003133.1:0-13534 GCA_019973955.1 Trichonephila inaurata madagascariensis
GGGGTTTAGCATGGAAAAATTTTCTTAAAAATTTTGCTTGTTGTTTCTAAATGCCACATGTCTGATAGTGTGTGATCGAGGCCCATGAAATTCATCAAGGCAAAGGAGCTGATGTACGCCAGTTGTTAGCCGTAGCTTTGAGCACCACACTGGTGACAATACGATTTGGCTGGGTTTCACCCCAAATTTGAGAGAGAAAGCCTTGGGGATGGTCAGGGGCTTCCCACCTCTCTTCCCCTTCCATCAACTTAACGAAAGGACTTGCGGCTCGACGGAGTACCATCATGCCGCAAGGGCACACTCCATTTGCAAACATCAATGCCTTCTCTGGGGTTCATCGTCGCTAACCACTATTCCAGATGAGTGGTATTTTCTATAAACATTTCTTTTGATTAATTTATAGAGTTCGTAAAATGCTTACACAATAAATTTCTACGAAACTCGTTCGGAGTACAGAAAACGTTCTAACTGTCGAAACAAAATATTAAGCTTCAGACAGAGTGGCTTACAGTTGCAGGTAAATCTGCAACAGGGCTTGAATCTTTTTGTCCATTAGCTGTACTAACCACACACAAACTACAACTTCCGATAGGAATCATGTTAATAGAACCTAAGAATGGTACCATTTTTAACAACACTGCTATGGAATTGAGCTTCTTAGGTATTTGCACACACAGCCATCCTATATTAAGATTCCTACATTAACCTTAGGGAACTTCTGCTTTTTTTCAAAATAAATGAATAAATAAATCTAGATTAGCGATATAAATGTGAAAAGACACTTCACAAAGAACAAAGATTTCAGAGGAATTACAATTTCCTCCATACCTCAGAGAAAACTTTTAAGTCTATATAATTTGGGATTTTAAGATCTTAAAAAGATATTTTCAAGTACTAAGAGACGGGAACCTGAAGTGTGAAAGAGTTTCAATTTCTTCACAATAAACACGAGAACAAACTTGATATTTTGTCGCCCATCTGGTATAGTGGTTAGCGACGCTAACTGCATATTACCGTTGGGACTGGAGTTCGAATCCCGAAGAGACATGGATGTTTGTAAATGTATAGTGCCTTCGCGGCATGGGGGTACTTTAAATAGCAGTCGAGCCCAAGTCCTCTCGTGAAGGTGGGTGGAAGGGGAAGAGGGTGGGAGGCCTCTGATCACCCCAGGGTGTTCTCTCTCAAGATGGGGGTGAAACCGAGCTAAATCGTTCTGTCACATGTATGGTGATACGGCTAACGACAGGCGTCACTAGTCCTTTGCCATGATGAATTTCGTGGACCTTGATCTGGCCATTGCCGATCAGGTGGCATTAATAACAACAAAAATGATATTTTTGAAATTTATATATTTTAACTATAATAAGGCATAGTAAAAAAATTTTTTCAATCGGTACTGTATTTCTAAACTAAGATCAAGTCACAAGGTTTTTATTTGTCACATCCACTCCACATCCACGCCAAAGCCTTCAGATAAAACTAGATTAGAGATTTTCTATATAAACACACCCACTATATTAAGGTATCCGACTACGTTCGGAACCGTGATTTTGCAAAAGCATGTAAATGGATTATATTTATGATATTTAGCGTCATTTAGATTAGACAATGTATATAAAATTGGGTTAAGAATAGTACTACAATAAAAAATTATTTAAGTACAATATTTTGACAAAAAATTCACTTAGAGTAACCTTTTTTCCAAATGTTCTCCTTTTGTAAAAAATGCTTCTATTCTAATAATATTTTGTCTATATATAGCTCAGACCTCTGTACAGAGGCTCAACTAGAATTTTTGAAACACATAACTTGGAAGTCGGTTTATCCATGTTTTACGAAGACAAGGGAGAAATTTTAAGAAAATACGCCGATAATTATTTCAAATGGTCGTAACTCTAAAAATAATGTGAATTGTTCAAAAATCATAGTTGAGCCTCTGTACGAGGTCTGACCCATATAGGGAAAATATTAATACAATAGAAGCATTTTTACAAAAGAGAACATTGGAAAAAGTTATTCAAGTTAAACCAAAATTTATTTAAAATATTTTTTTCTCGCCAAAAAATTTTTTATACTTTTATTTTCAAAAGGAGCAAATATCAAAAAATTTTAACATTATGCGTTTTTTTAAATCGGTTAAACGTAGTGGGATACAATCACCCTGCTATTAGCGATACATATTTCATTATGAATTTTTTAAAAAAAAAAAAAGCCCGGGTCTTTTAAAAAAGGGGAGAATCTTGAGGACAGAATTAAAAGAAAGGTTTCCCGTTTAAATTCAAGGGGTGTATGGGTCTCGACTCCCGATTTGGATTATAAATTCTTAAGCTGAAGGAATGGTGGAAAAAATTGATATTTGGGGGACCTTTAAATATAAAAAAAGAATCATTTCCCTTTTTTAAAAGTATGATAGTAAAAGAATACTAAAATTTTCTTAGTATCCCCGTTATTTCTAAATTTAACTGTTTTTACCATTGTTTATTAACGTCGCATTTAAAAAGTTACGAGGCTATTACTGTTCATTTAATTTTGTATCTAAGTGGGTAAAGGGACGAAACCCCCTCTTCCTAACCAAAGTGAGGACCTGGGCTTAAAAGAGCCACCCCTCTAAAAGGCCATTTAAAAAAGACATCTGGCTCGATAGAGATGACGTTATACGAGTTCGCGACCATTCGGCTAGCATGTTCACTCATCAACCGTGAAAAAAGGTTTTTTTATTCCCACAAAAATGTTGAAAAAAAAATTTGTATTTTGGGTCCGATCTATTTAAAACTGAATTGATGTTTATAAAAAAAAACCTTTTTGTAATATAGTCTCAATTTAAAAAAGGTTTTGATTTTAAAAACGTAGGCTGTTCAATAAATAATAAGACTAATTTTCCCGCAAAACACTCTTTGGGAATTTTTTTTGTGGCATAAAAGAAAATTTGTTTTCTGTATTAACAAAACCAAAGAGGGGAGTACAGACTCGTATTCTTGGTATCACGTGATCGAACTGAAGCGGTTTGTGGGCGCCACGAGACCCCCTTGTCGAAATGGAAGCAAATTGCAAAATCAGCACCGGGGCCTTTTTTAATATACGATATGATTAAGAAAGGAACAAAAAGGCAACAATCCCTTAAAACCTTTTCCCCAAAAGAAGAAGCGGTTGAAACTATGACCCAACCAAAAAACAACAAAGCAGTGAATGGAAACACCCTTTTTCACCTACCCTAAGAAAAAAAAACTGTTAAATCTGCTGGTTAAGTTATGAAATAATTTTTTTATAAGGGAAATTTTTTATCAACACACATCGAACCTGGTTGTGAAAGTTGTCCCCCGTGTGTAAGTTGTTGTACTTTCATCAACAAACATATTTTTTGAGGACAACACAATTTATTACGAACTTAAAAATAATTGTTAAAATTAAACCGCGGGTAATATCAAAATGGCCCCCACCTCACGCGCCGGTCCCTAAAGTTCAAAACCTTTACAAAAAAACCACTTCTTCCGGAAGCACAGTGCGCCTCCCGGTAAAGGGGGAGGAAACACTACACCCCCCCACACAAGATTGATGTGTCCACATGATACTAATCTACTAAAAAACAAAAAAAAATACATTTCAACATAATAATAAAAGTAACTAGCATTTTCACACATAAAAAAAAAAAATAAGTATATATAAAAATTAAAAAAAACAAATTGAAAATACCATTTTATATAAAATTATAATAATAAAAAAAAAATTGAAATTTAAGAATTCTTAGAAAAAAGAAAAAATAAAAAAAGAAATATTATTAAAAAAGAAACTTTAAAAAATTTTTTTTAAAAAATGTAAATAACACACAAATAATATAAAATAGGATACAAAAAAGGAAATAAAGAAAATAATTATTCACTAAATCTAAAAATTTCCTTTTAAAAAAGCACATTTGTTAAAACCCAATCGGAAGTGCATCAGCATGAGGTTTTTTACACCGGGAAAATGTTTGTTTTAAATTGAACTTTGGTGCAAACCCATCTTTGATTCAGATTGTGGTGCACTTTTCTTTAAAGAAGGCAAGGGTTATATCGTAAAAAAATTCAATTTCGTCCCAAATACCCAACCGAACTTCTTTAAACTCCACACAATCGCAAATGCCTCTCGTTCAATAGTGGACCATGACTGTTGAGTCTTGAATTTTTTGGTTTTTGAAAATTGGGTCACTTTCACCACTTTTTGTGACGGCAAGCAGGATGCCAATTTCGATCATCTGAATAAAATGGTTATTTATCAGGTGGAGGGTACAGCGAAGGTGTTTCCCCACAAACCCCTTTTTTTCAGAAGTAAAAAGGGGAATCATGTTTCTAGCCCAGGGGATGGAACGGTACTTCTTTTTTGGTGAGTTCCAATGGATCAAAGTTCGGGAATATTTGGGAATATATTTCACGGTAGTAATTACATCAAGTACACTACGGCTCCTTCTTCGTTTTGGCATGGAAAAGGATAACCACAGTCTTTTCGGGATCTGGTTCATGCTTACCAGAACCGATAAAACCCCAAATATTTTTTGGTTTTCCAAAGGCCTTTTTGATTCACCGTGAAATTTAACTCTAAAAGTTTCTTAAAACAGTACCCAGATGAAAAGATGTTCTTAATTTTTTGGAGAAGATTGCGATGTGCGCGATGAGGCCGTGAAAATTTATAACACGATAATGCTTTTCATTTTACGTAAATGTAGAGATGCATTTTCAACAAAACTCATACCTTGAAACGTACTGTTGCCGGAGTCTTGAAAGATTGAAATTTTTTTGTCTTCAGCCAACGTGTATGTTGATCCATCATACAAAAAACGTATTTATGCCCTCTGCCAGATGGCGGGTTGAAGGTCAATCACATCTATGTTTTCAATCTCAAAAAAGTCAGGACGGACAATAGGTGAATGGGGGGTCTATCTCCAATTTTACGCTTCCCAAGGTGACACCCTTTTCATGTCTGGACAACTCAGCAATTTCCCTGAAAATATTTAAAAAAAAATATTTTTTCTTTTTTGTTTTTTTTAAATATGACCTCCAAAACTGACTCATGGGCTGCTTCATTACTTTATCATTCTGCAACGCGGTAAAACAATTGCATGATTGGTTCATTTAGAAATCCCCCGGTAAATTAACCCATCAAAAAAAAAATTTCCTTTTTTCTAATTTTTCTCTGCACGAACCTTTTTAAAGAGAATCCAATTATTCCCATCTTTTATTTTAGTGTAATCCGAATTAAAAATTTATATTAGCTGGTCACTTAACATAAAATATATCTTTCTCCCCCTTGCCCCTTTACTCATTTTAAAAAGTAATAGAACTATCCCGATTCGCAAAAATTTATTTTCTTTTTATTACTTTGTCATTTATTGAACACAAAAATTCATATAAAGAGGGAATATTAAAGCCTCAGCATTTAATTTATCTTGGGTGCTACCGCAACCATTGGATGATTCAAAAATTTTTAACCAAAACTATAGTGGTTTTAATTGGGTTTTGCTTCTCCTTCCCGCCTTTAAAATTTTTTTTAAAAAAATTACAAGTATCTGGAAAAGGGATGAATTAAATTTTTTAAAAAGGGTTCCATCCCAAAAAACAATTTATTGCTTTCCCCTTAATATAAAAAGTTACATATTTTAAAGGCTCAAAGGGCAACTTTCGGTTGTACAAATTTATTGAGAATTTCTTTTTCTCATTTTTTTTAAATTTTGAATATTTTTATTACAGTCTCGAGCTAAATGGTTTTTGCCGCAAATGAACATTTTATTTTTTTTTACGCTTTGTTTTTAGTTTTAAATTTTATTTTTTTTGAATTGAGATTTATTACTTCCCTCCAGTTAGGAGGGGTATATTTAAAATCCTTTCGTGAGTCATTCTGTTATGACATGTTTTGGAAAACCGAAAATGATCTTCCTTTAAACAAAACATGTCACACTCTTTTCCCCATTTGAATTGGTTTGAACCAATTTTTGCTCCTTTTTATATTTTATGAACGGAGTTTCATTATCTAGCGTTTGATATAATTTTTCGTAACAATTAACTCCTTTAAAGAATAAAAACATTTACATTTTCAAATTCAGTATTGATCCCAAATTTGGGTTTAAAAAACGGGTGCAAAGAAATGGGTTTTTTGGATTGTTTCGCTTTTTAAAAATTTTCAAGAAATTAAAAATGTTTGGGTCAAATTTTTTAGAACTAAACTTTTTTAATTTATCGTCGCTTATTTTTTTTCTTTTACATAAACAAAAATTTTTTTCTCCCAAGATTTAAAGAATTTTCTCCCAAATTACCCGGCATTTTTGGTTTTAAAGGAACTTTAAAGAAGAAAAAAAATTCCACCCCCTTGTTTTTAGGAATCGGAAAGAATGTACGAACACTTTTAAAATTTTCTTTTAAGTTTGTTTGTTTCCCCAGGATTTGTACGCTGCAACACATTGCATCCCTTTGACTTTTTTCCCTTTCTAAATTTATTTTCCCCAATTTTTCCCAAATTTTAAATTTTCCCGTTGTATTTTTCAAATAAGCGGATTCTGCCTTTAAAAAGGGTTGTTCTTCCTTTATTTTCTACTGCAATAAACAATCTAAATAGTCATCAATAAACTCTTTTTTTGGTTTTATACTTTTTCCTTTTAAAATTAAAATTTTTTAAAACTAACACTTTCATTTCTGGGGTTACTTTCTCCCCAATTATCCAATTTAAATTAAAATTCTTTCCCTTTTTAGCTCCACGAAAAGATTGACAAAATTTTACTAAATGAAATAACCCCCAAAAAATTTGTAAAAAATCTGCTGAATTCGTCAAAACTTAAAAAGGTTGCCTACCCATTTCTTTTGATGTCTTGACTCGCTCGGGTCGAATCCCCTGGCCAATGGTAAGTTGTGGATTGATGGGTTTTTACTTTCATCAACAAACATATTCTTAGACAACACAATTTATTACAACAAAAAATAATTGTTAAAAATTAAGTGACCCACGCGGGTAATCTCAAAAAGGCCACCCCCAAACCCCCCGGTGCCTAAAATTCCAGATATACTAAAAAATTCTTCCCCGGGGGAAACACATGCGCCCCCCGGTGAAGGGGGAAACACACATTTTATCCAAAAGACTTTATACGAAATTCCTGCGAACAATGGTAAAACACGTTAAAAGAAACGTCCACTGCTTCGAAATGGCTTCCTATAGCACAATGACAATGCCAGACTCCACATTGTTCGTTGCGTATTGTATGTTTCGCAGAAGAACAATGTAGAGATTTTACCACACCTTCCATACAGTCCTGATCTCACTCCATGCAACTTCTGGCGGTATCCTCAACTTAAGAAACCATTGCGAGGCAAACGTTTTGCAAGCAACAAAGTATGTGTAAAGGCTGTGGAGGTGGTTTTGAAATAGCTCTCACAAAACGGACTTTAACATGTTCTTAAGAAGTTGACAGAACTTTGGGATAATTGCATTACGTGCCACGGAAGTTAATTTGAAAAAAAAAACCATGTAAATGATGATGATTAAAGGTATTCTATTTATTATTATTATTATTATTTATTTATATTTTTTTTATAATTTTAGTTTTTTATTACTTATTGAACAGCCCTCGTATGTATTCAAGGTGTATTTTTGTTTTCGAAAATAAATTCTTCAATCCCCCACCCCTTCTTCACGACGTTTCAAACTGAAAATCACAACAACATAGAGTTGATCATTGTATACCAATTTGCATTAAAATTTACTAGTGAGTTTTTATTCCAGCACTCCACTACAGTATTAAATAATTGAAATTTCATAATTGCTTACATTAATGTTTAACATCAAAGTCCCATGAAATACATTGTAAAACTTCAAACGGAAAGCTGAATCCCCGCGTCTCTTCCTCCAGGAAATTCTTTCTCACTGATAACACCTGATCGTTTCCTGAAAGAGAACAAGAAGTTGCGCGCATCCCTTGAGGGACACGGAACGATTATCTGACAAGACTCTCTTGCAACTGTTTGTTTAAAGAAAGCCGAAATGGAATAATTTCTGGCATAATTGCATCATCCTTTCCAATTAACGATTGCCCTCCTTCAAAGGAAATATGATTTTAAGAAACTATTTTCGCGCTAAACGCCCTCCTTTCTTCCCCAACTCGCTCGCTTCTCTTTTAAACAATTCATCGCGGGGAAGATGCACAAATTGGAAAACGCTGACTTGAAAAACGAGGGTAATCTTCACAAATCAGCCTCTTGTCGCCAAATATCATTAAGGTATCCGACTACATTCGGAACCGTGATTTTGCAAAAGAGCATAAATAGATAATATTTATGATTTAAAAAAAATTATTTAAGTACAATATTTTGACAAAAAATGAACATAGAATGACCCATTTTCGAAATATTCTCCTTTTGTGAAAAATGCTTCTATTACAATAATATTTTGCCTGTCTATAGCTCAAACCTCTCTACAGAGACTCAACCAGAATTTTTGAAATGTATAACTTAGAAGTGGGTTTATCCATGTTTTACGACAACAGAGGGGAGAAATTTTAAGAAAAAAACGCCGATCATTATTTTAATGGGTTGTAATTCTGAAAATAATGTGAATTTTTCAGAAATTATAGTTGAGCCTCTGTACAGAGGTCTGAGCTATATACAGGCAAAATATTATTACAATAGAAGCATTTTTTACAAAAGGAGCACTTTGAAAAAAGGTTATTCTAAGTTAATTTTTTGCCGAAATATTGTATTTAAATAAATTTTTTCGTCAAAATGTCCTTAAAACAATTTTATACATGTATTCTAATCTAAGTGACACTAAGTATCACGAAAATTATCCATTTATACAAATTTTTTAAAATGACGGTTCCGAACGTAGTCGGATGCCTTAATTACGCTAGCACGGAGGTATTCAAGGAAACGAATACGGATTCAAAATAAAATTGATTATTAATGTTGTACAATAAATCCCTGCACCAGGTCTATTGCGACAGGTCTAGTAAATTAGAGCCTGAGACAAGTGACGAGGATGACACCTGGGCTTAAAACCACTGCCGAGCTTCCACGCTTATGTCAGATTCACATCCATCAGCCTCTTTATTCGGCGACACCAGTAGTACCGCTGAAGACCCGCCGCGTAGGAGTGCGATGCATGTCAAATCTCTCTATGCTCAAACATTCTCTCGTTGGTGTGGTGTGGAAGTTAGGAGAGAGAGGGGTTTCAGATCAGGTATCGTCCTCGTCACTTGGCTAGGGTTCAAAAGGACAAGGTCTATAACCAAAAGCCTTTGAGTAGCTGAATAGTGTGACGTTAATATTCACTCACTTCCACCTATAATGATGCTGAGTGTTAACTCAACAGATATTAATTCTTGAGGGAAAATAAACATACTGCCTTTTAGGAAAGAAAGGTGGGCACCTTCCAATCACGTTTCGGATCTCAATTCTCTTCCTGTCCTTAAATATAATTGGTTTGAACCAAAATATATCTTCATTTTGGAAACACAGTCTATTGTAATGACTTCACACAGCTCTGGGATAAACTATTTATTTCTCAGTAAGAAAATCATCAAGGGAAAAAAAAAGAGAGAGAATATTCTATCACAATTAATTAGAAAAAGGGTCCACACAGATTTCGAGTCTCTTTTGATGCAATGTTTCATATCTCTCGCATAAAATAATGTCCTGAATTGACACTCTAGAGGAAAGTCCTATACATAGGATACGTAAAAAGGGGTTCACTCTCGGTAATTCCACACCGAGTCTGGGTGAGTTCGTTGTTTCCAAATCCACCGTGCCATTGCTCCTTCGCAATTTCCACGGTTCCAAAGTCCGCCTTACTTCGCAGACTAAGGTATAGCTGTATAACAAGTCTTTAGCGGGAGGGGCCTCGAAATCGGTTCCCTCCCGTAAAGTTTCTCCACTTCAGAATCCGCCTTAATTCGCGGATTCAGTATCGCTTTCCTATCGTTGATCGGGACTCAGACCGTTCCCGGATCTCCCCAGTTTGGAAACCGCCTACTTCGCGGACTCGCTATCATTTTTTCTCCTCGCTGAAGGGACGTCAAACGTCTCCCTCAAAATCCAGTCTCTCCCTTCGGACTCTCTCGCTCTCCTTATATATATATATATCTCTAACCATCTATCGTCTAATCATCCTTCTGTGATCTCTTGTTCTTTTGCCGCCCCTGTTGGTCTCAGCCCATCTGATCTCTTGCCCAATGGGCGCCGATGGCTCGGTGCACATTGTAAGTTTTCAGTACCGAATCGTGAGAAAACGAAAGCACAATGTTATGACATCTCTTTTTGACAGTCTGAACAGCCTAGGAAAAGGGGTCCAAATCTTGACCACCCAGTTACGAAATTCTTCTCCAGCAATTAGGAAATGTCTGGAATTTTCTCAACGTCTGTCGACATCAATCTTAACAATTAGGGGAAAGCGACCGACTTCGTCACACTATCTTTATGAACGATTTCTTCATCTTGAAATAATTGAAAATAGGTTCTTTATTTGATCATTGCGAAATTGTGAACTAGTTACTATTCTCGAAAAATGAAAGAATTGTGAATGATAAAAGTTACGTAATTAAGCACAAATGGCAAACTTCTTCAGCATGACTGAGTATTTTTTTTTTTAATTTTTTTACTAGCTCTATTGGAAATGAGCAGATATCAGTATCTAAAGCCCTTCTTTATCGGAATAAATGCGCACTTTGTATATTTTCATCTGCGTTCTTAACATTTGTTGTTTGGAAATGTTTTTCCTATTTCAGAAAAACTTGGAAAAATATTTCTACATGCCCCAACTTCTACGATTAAACAATCTTAGGGCTGTTTTCGCCATATGTACGAAAGCGTGAACTTGACGCGGAGCACATTTTCAGACAGAAAAAATGCTTGAATTTTTATAAAAATGTGTGACATTGTAACTCATGCATTTGTTTATAATGTAGTGTTTTTAAAATTTAAAAATAATTCATGAACAATTAGTTTTCCCTTTTAACATGTGTACATTTACACATTTTATAAAAGAAAAAAAAGTGTCAAAACTCAAATAAAAATGAGTAGTATGATAAAACAAGGGATTCTCAACAGGATAGCGAAGCCAGAATATAATATTAATGTTTCAGTACCTTTACATATAAAAAAATATTCCGAATTTGGATCCTATTCTTTATTATTAGCCGAAGACAGCCTTCACTTCATCGTCCAAACAGAAACGTAATACTATCTAAAGTGCTCTAAAGGTCACAAGGGAACAAATCCGGACTGTACCGGGGGTGTACTAACATTTCCCAACAGACTTTTTTAGTTGCCTTGGTTTCATAGGAGGCGTGTGGGTGGACCATGTCATGGAGATCCAATGTCGTTTGTTGCTCTTCTGGAAAACTTTTTCTCCAACAGGTCCAAGACATTTGTCCTAAACGGTGTTTGCCATAGGCTGCCACTATTCGTCAATAGGTGCCCGTAGTACTGCAATCAAGCAGTAAGTTACGAGCGGGGAAGATATAACCAATAAGATACTCTTGTGAGAGGCAGTTAAACTACATCTTCTCTGCGCGTTGTGCCTAGAGTTAGGGTTATATTAATGTCGCACTACAAAACTGCACGAGGGCTATAGGTTACGGACCTCAACATTTTGAACCATGATCAAGTGACAATGACGACCCCTCAGCTGGCATCCCCATCTCCTAATTTCCACACCACGCCAACGGGAGGACGTCCGGGGCCTCGGGGATTTAATATGCAAAGACCCTCTAAAGGTGGGTTTTTGGGCAATGGCTGAAAAACATACCGCCAGCTCGTTGCCTAATGCTTTGATTTAAATAAACTTATATTCATACGATATAAAATTTTGAGACTCAGACTCAAGATTTCACTACTGCTGCCTCAACAGTGAGTGGGAGCAAAGAAAAAACAAGTAATATATAAAAAAATTTTTAAGTCAATTCCTACTTAGATCAACAATGAAAATTTTTATTTTAGCTACTTTTGTTAATAGTTAAATATAGTTACAATTAATAATATATACAATTATTAATATAAATATGTATATACTTAGGAGAGAATCACAACATTAAGTGGTAATTAATTTTTATTAATTATCATTAAAGTATCGTATTGTCACTCAAAACAATCGTGTATATAAAATTTCTGTTCAACTGAATGCTTAAACGAGAAAAAGACCTTTTCAAGTTTTGACACAAGTCACTAAAATGATGCTAACGTGGCTGTATTTGCAATTTTTAAATAATTTGTTTTAATCATTATTTTATAAATTATAATTAAATTATTGTATTCTCATCCAAATAAGTCATATATATAATATTTAGCTCAATGGAGCGCTTTATAATGTATTTTATTAACGATTGAAAATTCCACCAAGAAAATAAATAAATAAATAGAAAGTAAGCTAATAGTAGGAATTGAAAAAGACATAAATTAAACAATTAAATTTATTGATGGGTGATCATCGGTCATTTTTTAAAATGCGGATCTAGAAGAAACAACGCTAGGCAAACATTATTAACGCTTAAAATGCGAAAGATTATTATGGCAAACAATATTAACAATTGACAAATAAGTTGTTCCTTTCACAAAATAACGCATTCCCACTGATTGAGAGGAACAGGCAGAAATGAACAAGTTCTGTTTACAAACCTACTCAAGTCCCTTAGGTTGCCTAACGATTATTTGACATTTAGCGAGCACCGCTTACGCAAACCCTCCACTGGCATCTTTGTTTCAAGAAAGCCCAAATGAATCATCCCCAGCGCAATTAAGGGAAAGCGTCGTCTTTTCCAACGATCGGAGACATCTCCATTGGTGAGGTCCTCCCCCCCTCTCAAACAGAAATATGATTTTAGGAAAACTATTTTCGACAAACAACCCCTTTCTTTTCCGATTGACTCTCTGGCTCTCTTTAAACAATTATCGGGCTGAGGGGGCAAAGCAAACTGACTGATTTTCGCAGTCCAAAGCACGTTGCTTTGAATAGGAATCGTTTTCCTTCTCACACATGTCTCAACCCAGCCTTGGGTAACCTCCGGCGCATGCGTTTGTGGACCCTTGCATTGTCAAATTAGGGATGAGAAAGGTTAAGATGGGAGGTAAATCCGCTTAGAGTCAAATAAAATTTGGATAATTCGGGATAATGCAGCCTTTGTTGTTTCAAATATCATAAAACTATTAAACTGTAATAATTATAATGAACAGAGAGCATTTTGATGAGTCGAATCGAATGTGAGATTTAGAGATGGGCATTTAAGACGAAAACAAATTTACTGGATTACTCGAACATTGATCGGTACCCAGAACAGTCGATTTCTAAGAGGAAATTACTGGAATTAAGTAAGCGCTTGATTTTTAACTCCTTTTTGGCTTACTCACAGACCTTATGTATGGCCACGGTATAACAGTAGTTATGGTCACGAACTCCTGGCCGAAGTGTCACGGGTTCGTGTCCTGGTACCACTAAAGACCCACCGTGTAGAGGAAGCCGATGTTCAATGTCTCCATTGATGTGGTTTGTTAAAAAGAGGGAAATTGCCGCTCGATCGTCCTTTCCCCGT
>BMAV01003134.1:62647-87216 GCA_019973955.1 Trichonephila inaurata madagascariensis
GTAATTTATTTTATATTGATCTTTTGCATTCATGTCTATCTTCATGAAGGGTCATTAATTATCTCGTGTGTTACTGTCTTAATCATATCTATAATTAAATGAACGTTCTTCTTTTTATAGAACCATGAATTTTGTCAAACCTAATGATGTTAAATAAGCAAAACATTTTATTTCCAAAGTGAATTTCTGTTATACCAAAAACTTGATTCTAGTTATAGTTAAATGTGGAGAAAAAATTATCTATACCTTTATGTGCTACAACTGATATTTCACTTTTCGTGTACATGTGTGTTGCTCTTATCCTGGTTTCCTCCATTGCATATTTACTCCTTGGAAGTTCAGAAACCTGCTTTACATTTTCAAGTATTAATATTTAAAAATGAAAGGAGTGCAAAATATTGTAAGGTAGTGTGTGTGTGTGTGTGTGTGTGTGTGTGTGTGTGTGTGTAAGGATAATTAAATTAGACTAAAAATTACATTCCCTATCTAGCACTTAACTCTTATTTTTCATTTCATCTTCAAGTATCACATTAATCACCCATTTATTTCTTCGAAACATATGGCCTATCCAATAAACATTTCTAATTCCAGATCGTTATATTTAATAGCCCTATATGTCAGCATTAACTTTCAAGTACACTCATAAAATCCGCGATACTTATCACATCTGTGTGTGACTCGTCAGTAAAGACAACTTTATTCCATTCTGCCTCTCACATCCTTCTTTCATCGCACCATTGGCGGCAGAGACGTCTGTGGTTCTGCGTCAAGGGTAGACCAAGCAATGGACGTCTTACGGACAGACCCCTCTGCTGTAAACGGCGTCGAATGGTACGCGCAGACACTGAATGATGCGTTACATACTCAATGTGCTGTGCTATGGTTCGTGATGTGACTGAGCGATCCGTCACTGCCATGCGCACAATTTGCCTGTCCTCACGTGAGGTGGTGCACTGAGGTGGATGCGATAGACCACGTCGGTCCGTCGTACCCTCCTGCATCCAACGGTCACATATCCGCATTACAGTTGTTTGGTTTCGTCCAACACGACTACCGATTTCCCTGAAAGATAATCCCACAATCTCGATAGGCCACTATCCTTCCTCTGTTGAACTCGGATACTTGATCAAAAGTTGATCGCTGTTTTCTACGAGACATAACTGATCATTTTTTGAAAAAACCACAAGAACACAATTGGCGAACTTGAAATCGTTGAAATCTCCAAGCCTTAAATAGCGCTATGAGGTGGCGCCACAGGCGCGCGTGATTATTATAACAATGTTTTGCCCGTATATAGCTCATACCTCTCTACAGAGACTCAACTAGAATTTTTGAAATATATAACTTAGAAGTGGGTTTATCCATATTTTACCCCAACAGAGGAGAGCAATTTTAAGAAAAAAACGCCGATAATTATTTCAATTGGTGGCAACTCTGAAAATAATGGGAATGTTTCAAAAATTCTAGTTGAGCCTCTGTAAAAAGGTCTGAGCTTATATACAGGCAAAACATTAAAATAATAGAAGCATTTTTCTCAAAAGGAGAACATTTTGAAAAAAGATTATTCTAAGTTAATTTTTACCAAAATATTGTATCTAAATAAATTTTTTTGTCAAAATGTCCTTAAAACAATTTTATACGTGTATTCTAATCTAAGTGACACTAAATATCATGAAAATTATCCATTTATGTGCTATTTTAAATTCATGGTTCCGAACCTAGTCGGATACCTTAAATTTATCAAACGGAATTAAGTTTTTATAATATATATATCTCTAAGAAAATATCTATAACTGTATTCTGTTGCTTTAGTTTTCTTAGCTTAATCAGTACTTTCAACTTTTAAAAAACGATTGATAAGATGTCAAAAAATAAATAAATAAATAATTCATAAAAAACGAACGCTTAAAATTTTAAAACCTTTTAAAGTTTAAATATTAAAAATGAATAATTTTTAAAGTTCTACATATCAAATTATTCGAAAAAACTTTTTACGCATTGACAAAAATAGCAACGAAAAAAACTAATTAAAACTACTAGTTTTCTTATAATTTTAATGCCAAGTGTTAGAGGCATCTTACATACAGTGCCTAGTTTTATATAGTTATGATACCAAATTATATTTGAATTTTAAGTGTTTGAACTGATTAAGTGCTTGAATATGATTGAGGGTTTTCCAATAAATTCACATTTTTAAACTTGAATGTTTGAATAAATAGTATTTAAAAGTATCTGAAAAAATTTACAGTTAACATTTACGGAAGTAAATAAAAATAAAGATCAATTTTAAATTCAAGTTTAAAAAATATCTATTTATGAAAAATTCCTCAAAATTTATTTTCTTTTAAAGGCTAACTGTAGAACAAGTAATGAAAATCTGGATATTTTTTGTCATCTTAACCATACAAAACTAGGAATTATATATTAGTAATTTCATTTAAAATTTCGAAAAAATATATATTTATGTAGCGCTACGTAGTTAAAAGTTATTTACCATAACTACTAACAGTTTTTTGAATATAATATTGAATTCACATTTTAATATATTGCATCTTTAGCATTTTTAAAAATATTCCGTGAATTTCATACAATTCGGTTGAAAACTGCATGCTATGAGCAAAAAATATGCTGAAAAATTTGATGAATATACAGGGTTATCAGAAATGAATGACCCGATAGCAAAATATAATAATTCCCAGATGAATAAACAGAAGATGATAATCAAAATGTCATTGTAAAGATATGTGAATTTTTTCTTTTGTACGTAGCATTTCTTGATGTAAAGTAAAATTTGTTTTCACAAATGTGTTTAATGTGACTTCCTTTAGAGTCACCCGTATAATATCATTGCAAACCTGGTTGCCCTGGACTTTTGCCTTTACACAGACATCCAGTTTCCTGGAACTGTTTACATCATCTTCTTGCTCTCTTAGATGTCGGTGTATTTATATGGGACATTCTCTGAAATTCAAGCTGAACCGTGATTACTGACAGACTTTTTGCAAACGAGAACACACAAAATGCCTTCACCGCTGTGACGCCATTTCCATTTATGTTCCCAATTGTAACATTGCTGCCACTTATTTGACAAAAACAATGTTACAAACTCAAAATTTCATATATTTCATCTTTACAATGACATACTAATGATCATTTTCTGCTTATTCACCTGCGAATTATTGAATTTTGTAATCGGGTCTTTCATTTCTGATAATCCTGTACCATAAATTTTTACATAGAAGCAAAGCTAAGAATATAAAAAGGTCGGTATGTAAAAAATTTATGAATATATCTATAATAGTTTTTGAAATATTTATTTTAAAATTCAGAAAATTTGCGCGTTATGTTATAACCAATGTTAATTAAATAGACAGCACACACACACACATAATAAAGTAATAGTTTGACTACTAAATTCATGTATTATTGAAAATTATAAATGGCGTTATGAAAATGTTAAGAAAATTTTATAATTTTAATTTCAGACTTTAACAGATTGATGTAGAAGATATAAAACGAGCATCTAAAATACATGAAAAATGCAGTCTGCAATGCCATGATCTTGACGAACAGATAATGGGATTTTCGTTTGGTAGGGCAGAATCGGCTCAGACAGGAGTGAGCTGGGAAGACAGTGAGGGGCCCTCGTTTTTGGTGGGTGTCGCTCTCACAATTACTGTTTCCAGCAAAAAATATGAAAATTACAAATACAAAAATAAGTCCTGTAATTTTCGAAACATTTGTATAATAATGAATTGTGTAATTCAGCGTTTCTCAAACTGTGGGGTGTGCCCCCCTAGGGGCGTGATAACCCTACGTAGGGGGGGGGCGAGCGTATCGAAAATAAAAGATTTAAAAGATAATTAATTTACTCTGGATTGAATTAAAACAAAATACTTTCAGACATAATAAAAAATGCACTTTTACTCTGATGTAATTTATATATATAATCTCTGGTGATATTACATCATCAAAAATAAAAACTTCAATACCTAATTAGCTATCTTTGATCCTATAACCATATAAAAAAGCCTTTTATTTGATTTGTTGTAATCCCATGAAGAGATATTTTTTTATTTCGTTTTCTTTTTTAACCTAAAATACTACTCTTTCCGAGAAAAACAAAACCTAGATCCAAAATCAAAAAAATTTCGGAAGATAAAAAATTCATCACTGTTATTATTTTTGAAATACTGTACATTATAGTTGTAAGCAGCAGAATATATTTGCTGATCATATGTTTGACCTTCTAAGTTATTGGTACAGTTAGTTATGATCCCTCTCTTATGTGTTTGTTTCTCATTTAGGAAAGTTGTATAAAGAATTTCTGTGGGATTTTTCCATGTGAAAGAGTTTTATGATACTTGGAAAACCACAGAGAGCACTTTGAAGGATTGCTTGGCCAAAATTTATTTTTATGAGTATTTTAAAATATATAAAGCATAATGAAAAACGTTTTACGCATTTTTAGCAGTAACATCCATATTATTATATTAAATACACTTTTAACCCGGATGTGGACGCGGGGGGGGGCACTTCAGGCAAAACTGTTTATTTGTTACAAAAGAAAAATTGAAAAGTCCTTGAAAGTAGGTAAGTATACTTTCTCTTAATTAAATTATTACTGGAATCACGATTTGTATCATGTACAATAAAAATAATTATAAAAAAAAGATAAGGGTTGACTCAATCACCCCGCGTGACTATTAACGTTAGTATCGAGTGTGTGCCTGCTTCCGGGAAAAAACATTTTGAAATCTTCGCCCTTTAAATATAAAAATAGCACAATTATTCTTCATCGGAATTTCATATATTATTTTTCATTATTTAACATTAATTCTAAATGCTAATTTTGTCAGGCTTAAAATTACAGTTCGCTTAAAACTAATTATAATATGAATATTCATTTTAAAATATAATTTTAAATTTTCGTAAACATTGTCGCGCTTTTGGGTTTACTCTCCTTACAATTAAGATATTATATCAAGAATGTTTTTTAGATTTTTAAAAAAATGAACCCGTGCGTACAGCGGGTACTTCAGACAGTACACTTTTAATGTATCAGTGCTGCATAAGGTATTTTATAACTACCGTAAAATCCGGCGTATAACGCGCACTTTTAGCACAAAAAAAAAAGATCAAGAGTTCCATAGTAGGCGCCGACCTGTTCAGACGTACCAGTCTGAGCTCCCAGAGATTCCTGTCTTGTATTTAATTCAGGGAGAGCACGTAAAGTCCTTTGCAGCCCTTTTAAGGGCTTTTATGATCAAGGGGGTTGCCTCCATTTGTTTGTTTGTGAGATTTTGAGGAAATTTTACATTTTTTCAAAATGAGTGATACCGAGACTGATAACGAGTCCAGGATATCCTACTGTAACGTCGTCAGTCATTAGTACACAAGAAAATTTGTCACAGCCATATTTTAATATTTAAATAGCATTTAATAGCTTCAAAAGTTATTAAAATGTTCATTAAACAGGCCAATGCCGGGCGGACAGTCTTTTTCACTCGAGGTCAGTCCTTATTCCGCAAGGCACTCGACAATTCCTTGCTTTTCCGGGCTCTAGTTTACTCCATGGCTCTCTGTTTCCATCCCCGTGCTCCGTCCGTCTCACTCCAGGGCTCTATCTCCAAGCTTCTTCCTCTCTCCGTCCAAGTCGCTTCAGGTTTTTTCCAAGTCTCTTTCTCGTCCCTTTTCAAGTTTTTTCTCTCCGTCCGTTTTTTTTTCAAGTTTTCCTTCGCCTCCTCTCCGTCCAAAATTAACCCCTTTTAAACACCAGGGGTGGGTCCACCACACGCCCCTCGTTTTCCTCATTGGCGGGTCAAAAAAGAAAAAGGTCTGCCCTCGTCTTCCTCATTGGCAGGTCAAAGAAAAGGTATGCCCTCGTCCCCGGGTCACCTTCGTCTCCCATTTGCGCGGCAAACACAAACACATTCCCCGTCCGTCTGGAATCCAAGGGCGCCATAACTCTCATCTATTCATCTCACACCTGGGCCTCACAGCCCCACTCTCTATGCACCGACGTGCATACAGGCCTCGCCTATTCAAGACTTTCATACAGGAATGCTTATTGTCACCGGCATTCTTCAGCCATTGTAAATTCCAGACCAGATGTCTGCGCTTGTCCGAGGCCAGACAACAAACAATGACCCCATGGCCACCTGCACTTGTCACCCAACAGCTGTTTGGGGATGAATAGATATAGTGACTTCAGAAGAATTGACAGGGTGGGGTTCACCCCAATCGAAGACGTCACACTATTATTCAAACTCGACGAAGTCGTATAAGTCAAGATCCTCTCTGTCCTCAAAGTCAGGTTCTTCAACACCAGGACTAACCATTTCGGATTGCGAAAGGAGAAGAAAGGCCCTCAGCGAAATTAACCAATATGACATTGGAATACGCACTCACCAGCAGATGACCGAGTTCCACCGTACTCTTGGAGACAAAAAGCGGATCCCAGAACTAGAAGCCCTTGTGAAGAATCTCATTGATGAAAAAGAAAAACTGGTAAGTGAGCTCCGAAATATTCCACCTTGCTTAGATACTGACTGCCTGAATCATCCCCTTTTAAAATCAACTGTTAATGACCCAGAGTTAACTAAACCCTAAAATTAAAAAACAGTCGCAAAAGCACAAAACTCGAAAGGAAGATTCGGGTGGCTTTGCTTTTCCTAAAAAAACGGCTAGACCTATCACCCCAACTAAAGTACTTGAACCAGTCCAAACTCAAAATAATTTTGAAAATTTAACCCAAGACCCTGAGATAAATGTTGATCAAACCCTAGAAAAAGAAACTCCTAAACCCAGATCCCCCTCTCTATAACTCTAAGAACTTCTAAAAATTACAGAGATCAACTTAAAAAGATAACTGAAGCATTCCCGGACATCAAAATTAAAACTGCTGGAGATTATATTAAACTATTTGCAAATACTGATGAAGAAAATAGAAATCTCACTCACTTCCTAGAATCTGACAGCGTTTATATGAATTTTATGTTATACAACCGAAAGAAAATAAACCCATAAAGATAGTGATTAAAGGTCTCCCACGTGTTACCTTACCGGAAGAAATTACTCTAGACTTAGAAGATCTCGGATTTACAACCATCGGCTGTAGTCAATTAATATCAAAAAGGACTAAATTACCTCTTCCTTTTTTTTCGTAACACTTCCGCGAAATACTTTTAATGCCACCATTTACGATCTCTCCCACTTGGGACATTTGGAAATTCGTGTTGAGGGATACTCCATTCGAAGTGTCACTCAATGCCATAAATGCAATAATTTTTACCACACCGCCGCTAACTGTTTCAAGAAACCAAGATGCCTTAAATGCGGAAAGGACCATGACACCACAAATTGCGAAATCACCACTAGACTTGAAAATCCATACTGCATCAAATGCCACGTGTACAGGCACTCTGCCTGCTACACGAAATGCCCGAAATTCCCAAAGCCCAAGAAAGGATCCCCCATTTTCAATAAGCCTAACAATAATTTTAACTCCAATAATGTGGTTGAAGGCTTATAACTCGCCATCATAGTCGCAGGAAACACCCAAAATGTAGTTTCTCCCCCACCTCAAACCAATAATAAGGAAAAGCAAAGCACATTCCAATCTTCCCTCCCCTCTGATCTTAAAGCAACTGAGATTTTCAAAACTTAATAGATCTTTTTAAAATTATTACCAATATCATCAAACAATGTCCTAGACTCATAAGCATTCTTCCAGCTCTCAAAGCCACAAATGACTTTAAACAACAAGCTTTGCTAATTTTAGAATCGCTTATGGATTAATTTTTAAAAAAATTGTGTTTAATTTATCTCACTTGTATTTTCTCTTACTTTTTAATTCCCTTTCTTAACTTAAATGTCCATGTTTTCGCCTATCTCGATAGTTTAAAAAATTTTTCCTACCGTGTCGGTCAGATCTAAGTCACAGAGCTCACTAACCAGTCGTATCTTAGCCGCCGAGACCTCCTTTCATCCCATTGGTTCCTGCCTACGAAGCCACACCTTCCTACTCCCCGAACCAAGCGCACAGCGCAATAAACTTCAGTGCCAGACAAGAGGCTGAGTGGTGAAGCGGATAAAGAATTCGAATTCTATGTAATTAACCGTAAACCTGACAAACCGATAAAAGCTGTAATAAAAGGTCTCCCGAGTTTCTCTAAAATCGAAGATATCACAAACGATTTAGTAGAAGAAGGTTTTGTAATTGAAAGCTGTACGCAGCTTATCTCGAAAAGAACAAAAAAACCCCTTCCATATTTTCTAATACTTCTCCCGAGAAACGCCAATAATAGCAAAATATTTGATTTAACAAAATTAGGTTACTTACAAGTGAAAGTTGATGGTTACCTCGTAAGAGGAATAACCCAATGTTTCAACTGTAATAACTTTTTTCATACTGCCGCGAACTGCCACATGCAACCCAGATGTTTAAAATGCGGTAAAGCGCACGCTACGAGAAACTGCCAAATCAAAGAAAGACAGGAAAACCCCTTTTGTATTAACTGCGAGGGCTACGGTCATTCGGCATGTTATACAAAATGTCCCAAATTCCCACAACCAAAGAAAGGTGCCCCCTTCGTTGATCCAATGAAAAAGAAAAATTTCGCCAGTAAATGGATTAAAGAAGGAATTTCTTTCGCTAACATTGTTAGTGGAGAAATCCCCAGTCAAACCCCTACTAATAATGAAAATAAAAATGATAACAGAAAAGAAGATTCCCCCCGTGGATTCCTTAGCCAAGAAAATGATACCTCTGACTTAATACAAGTTCTGGAACTTTTTAATGTCATTTCAAACCTAGTAAAGAAAAATCCTAAAATTCTCGATCTTCTCTCTAAATTTAAAAATGCAAGTTCGGACGAAGAAAAAACCTGCCTACTAGCAGAAGCTCTCATGGATAAAGTTTAATCTCATATTATTTTAACCTTTAAATTCCCTCCTAATTATTTTCTCTTTATAATAGTTGTCTTTAAAATAATAAACTAAAATTAGAATAATTCTTCGAAGTCAAAGCTAGTGCAGTTTAAAAGCTCACTTCCAACCTCCAATCAAAGCCCACCTCCACAGCACCACTCTCATTGGTTCTCCACTCCTGAAGTCACGCCCTCCTCTCCCAACCAAAGCTGCAACACCATGAACATTGAATAACAAGATAGAGGGTTGAAGACTGCTGACGCAGTCTAGGTACCTCTTCACAAAATCATCCGTCAATCATCCGTCAGGCTGAGTGGTGTGTCCACACCACAGTCCTCTGATTAGAATCGAAGTCGAAAGAACAAGATCATAATTTAAGGGTGCACGTTATACACCGGGTATAAAAAGGATAGCTTTTAAAATAACAAGAGATAAGCATATAAAAAAATTTATTTCTACACATATCGATATACTGTTTTTTTACTAAAAGAGTTTTACTTCTAGAAGTATACTATTTTTTTAAAAGTCTGGGATAATACCTCGTATAAATAAAGGACTTCAAAACATATGAGCACTGTATACCAACATTTCAGATTTTTTTGTAAAAAAGGGGGTGCGCGTTATACGGCGAATATACCTAAAATTTAAGAAATGTAGATCTAAAGTATAAGTGCGTGTTATTCGCCGGATTTTTTACGGTAATTTATTAATACTAAATTAAGAGCAAGTTTAATAAGTATTAGCGACTTCCATGGGCTTGTCTTGCAGGGGAAAGTTTTTCAAAGGAAGGCTTACGATTAGAAATTGACACTCCGAGTACTTTTTCTATATTTGGCTGAGATCTATATTTTGTCTTCAAAGCAGCCATCGCATTTTGCAACTATTCCAATTTAAAAATTCGAGAAAGAAAAATAAACTATATATTACTTAAAAGTAACATATATAAAATTTAATATACTTATCTTATTAATTTATACGGTTTATAATTAAGATCGCATTGTTGCTTTAGCGTCAAAGTGCATTATGTTATTGCATTCAATACATTATTACGGTGTAAGGGGGCGATAAAAATTATGATTGAAAAGTGGGTCGCCAGTATTGAAAGTTTGAGAAGTACCGGTGTAATTGACTTCCAATACCTTGTTACGTTTGATAATGTCTCAGGTAACTAACAGTACTCCTTAAAATAGATTTGTACTCTTTTTTTGTAAGCCGTACTCCTTTTAAAACTTGTGCAGCTTAAATGCACCTTTTGTACTCTAAAAAAATTATATAAACTATAAGGTTTAGATACTAACAATAAGTTTTATTTTTTACCGAATAGGGTTGCATCACTGCGGGAATCCCTCTTAGATAAACGCTTATTTGCAATTATTTGTAAGCTAAACAAATATTTTTTCTTTCAATTATGTTTATTTCAGGAGGAACTTTGATTTATTTTATTCATAAAATACAAGTTTTAAATAAATTACTTTTTTTTTCAAACGTATTTGCTTAATAATATGAATACTTGTGTATTATACTAAAATAATTTCGAACTATCCAAAATTATATGATTCTTTCTCCTCTAAAAGCTCTTAGGGTTTTAGAAAGGGTGTTACACAATCCATGTACTTTTTATATATTTAAGAATGAAAGAGATATCTTTATAAATCTTATTTCTTATAAATATAAGAAATTGTTTTTGGTTTAACTTAACTCAGTGGCGCAACAGCCCATGAAGGCCAAAGCCTACTGTGCCCATGTCAGTATACGTGACCTTGAACCCTGAAGTGCATGAGCAGATGTTCCATTTTGGTGGTCAGTCTGACGCGAGACCCCAGTATTAAGTTCCCAAGCAAGCTTAGTACTCATTTATCGACCCACTGAAGGGATGAGTCAACCTTGCCCAGTCCGGAGTTTGAACCTCGGACCTGTGATGTGGAAGCGCGATGCTCTACCACTTAGCCACAGGGCTTCACTGTTTTCAGCTAGTTTGTAAAATGTATTGAAATAAGAAGAGGAATAGGATTTTTACATGATAGGAATATTTTGACAACAGTATAATTCATATATTTATATTTAAGTTTCTCTACAATTTGAAAAGAAGTCAGCAGTTTTGCTAAGAAGTTGATATTGAACATAAACTCCTTGGCTAGTTAAAAGTGAAGTGTTTTATTTTGACCAGCAAGACTAAAATAAGACGCATATGCAGTTATATGATCCGCTTCGGTGATATTTAAATTTTAACGAACGAAAAAATTCCTTCAAAACCATACATAACATCTTGTGCTCTGTCTTCTCCACAGTAGGCATTATTTTTCTATACTCAAAAATTTAATATAACAAGATTTCAGCAGAAAAAGTTAGGTGATATATGTATAGACATATGTCGCAGGGAAACGACGAAATCAGGCCTTTCACCAAATCCCTAAAGGAGATGATCAAATCACGCACGATGTTAAAATAACATCTCTTCGAAGTCTTTTCCCTGTTGTAAGTTATTGAATTAATTGAATCCCTGAACTATTTTAGTGAAATAATGAAATGAACGAGTCAGCATTTCCAGAACTATGTTTTCGATTTCTTCCCACCCTTTACCTCCCCCTATCTCCTCGTCCGAGCCAGGCAGCGCAGGGCTTCTGACGTCACGCGCACATATTAGCGCTCAAATTCTATGGGAGAAAGGTCGCAAGCGTTTTTATTATTGTTATCTATCTTTTCTGTTTTATTAAGTACCAACTGCCAGGGTCGGATGGTGACTTTTGGGGGGCTCTGGGCTAAGAATATCTGAGGGTCCCTCTAAATAATTAAAGTTTTTGCCAATTTCCTAAGAAACATTTTTGGTGGAAAAATTTAAAGTATACGAAATTTAAGGGGTTTTTTTTCCCCCGAATAATTTAAATACGTTATAAACAATAACATAATTTACAAAAAAAACCCCTTTTTTACACATTTATACTACAAATTCTTTTAATTGTCCATCACATTTTAAGTCTTTGGTGGGATCAGTATTAATACAAAGTAATAAATAATTAAATCTAGTATATGTCATTGTTCTATATTTGTTTTCTACGTAGGACATTTTAGAGAACTCGCGCTCCGCTTCACAACTAGTAATAGGGAGCGTTAGAAAAATGGTATACAAATTTGGAAAAATGCCAATAAGTTCCTTTTCAAAAATTACATTGAACATAAAGTTTTGAATTGAACACCTTCATTTATACTAAATGTTGGTCTACGTCATCTGATTAGTAAACAATTATAGCGCGTGCATTCTCCAGGTGGACGTTCTTCTTACTTTGATCTTGCACAAATCCCCCCATCAAAAATTTTAATTTCTTACTATATTCTTCTATTTAAATATATATCACCTTCATACTTAAGAATAAAAAATAATTTCGTAGGGTTCTAAGTTTGGGATAAGGGATACATTCCTAAATGTAAAAATTGTTTTTAAAATTTGGCATGATCTACATTGAGGAGTTGTCTCGGATCGGTTAATCTCACTGAACTAAATTATTTTAAGTGTACTGTTTTGAAAGACACAATTAATTAGGGAGAAGTTTTTCTCACAATATAGAATTTGTAATGACTGAATTGTGTGAAAGATGCAGTTATCGATGTTAATTTTCCTTGTAATAAAAGAAACAGAAAGATAAAAAATTAAACTTGAGAAGAAAATGGTTAGAAATACTGTCGCGCGAATTTGAAGAAAAGTATATTCCGCATTAAAATTAAAAATTATTGACTGAATGTGTGTTATGTCCATCACAAATGCTGATGTAGACAAGATATTTTTTGTTTAATACAAGAAGTTCGAAAAAGAGAGCACTATGAATGAAAATTTAGATTTTTTCCAAAAAATATTCTCATTAAACATAAAAATATCATTTAAATGATTAAAATTTAAATAAATTAAAAGTATTGAAATCCCTCTTTATGTTATTTTAAATTAAAAATATTATTGAATAGAGAAAGAACGGTTTTATTTCATAAATACAATCATCGTATGTATAATGACACTCCATTTATTTTCTTATTGCATAAAAAAAGAGATAGGGTCATCTTTACTCTTTTTACCTCATTACTTTTTTAAAAAAACAGGAAAGTGGGGCGTTTTCTTACAATATTCAACAATGAATACAAGATGCTTTTATTTGGTTTAAATCGCAATATCAAAATAATTTATTTTTTTCATTTTTAAAAATGACAGAAAAATAAATTTTGTTTGAAGAAAATATAATTTTTTTTCAACTTTTAACGCGCTATTTATGTCATTTATTTTTGTCCTTTTTGTTGTAATTTTACTGTGACTGAACAGATCGGGGAAAAATTAAGCACATAGACATCTTTCATACAAGATTGCTCAAGACAACTTAACAAATGTAAACGTGTGACCTCCTGATTCTTAACAAAGAGGCCAACCGCTATCGGTATGATTTTTCAGAAGAAAGCAAACTATTAGGAAGGTTAACAAGCTTTTCGGTACTTTTGAATTGCGCGCAGTGCGCAAGCGATGATAGGTTGGTGGCGGGACCTGTACGTCAGTTTCCTACCTCATGACCGTTCGGTGAGGCTTAATGGCTACAAAGAATCACGGAGCTCTTAAGAATTTTTTCTATTTACTTTTCTTATAAAATATTGCATGTTTAAAATAGTGGTAAAATTAAATGGTTTGCTAATTTTTTTATTTCATTTCATATTTTATATGGCATAATTTATCAAGCTGTGCAAACATGCATGTATTTTTTTTATATATATTGCGTAATTATCAATTTATTCACCGTAAAAGCACTAGAGAAACGAACTCTCTCGAATTACCTCAAAGCAGTGTTGGAAAGACAGAAAACCCAAATACTAAATATAAAGGCCGTATCACACGTACACGTTTCAAGCAATTTTTCGTCCAATTCGTGCAATTTTTACTCAGTTGCCATAGCAACGGCTGTAGAACAACCTTTTGCTAGTGAGCTCAAAAAGTTGTTCCAAATAAAAGTTGCTTGAAATTCCAGCCAATGGGGTTCTTCGGCGACCTACGTCATAAACAAGATGGCGGCTACGGTTTCGTCTAACATAGTGATTCCCAAAGTGGTCCATATAGACCCCTAGGGGTCTATGACGACCTGTAAGAGGTCCACGTCAGTGAAAAAATAATATGGGGGTCCATGAAGTGTAAATGGGGGTCTACGATAGTGACTCTCAATAAATCAGAACATGACTTTAATTTTAAAAGAAACTTTAATCAAATGGAAACTAAATTTAACCAATTCAATAGATTGATTTACTAAATTTAATGAGGTTAATTTTCAGTTACAAGGTAATGGCATAAATTTTATTTAAATAAAGTCAATTTCAGCGATTTTTCCAGAATTTAAAGAAGTGTAATATTGGACGTCGCGAATTTTCTCAATTTGTCGCAGACAATCTGTCAGGATGTTTTAATCTACGTTCAACATTTAAATGCTTTTATACAGATTTTGAAACTAGATTTGAGAATACTTTGAATATTTTAAAAGCACAGTAGAGAGGGAATGGACTCATTTGGTCACATTGAAAAAAAATGTCATATTACAATAGAACTGATCGGAGTAGGCCGTAACAAAGATCTTAAGAAACGATGCAAGCCATGAAATTTTTTCCAGTGCTGCTAAAGTTGCCTAAATGGTAGAACAGTAGAGTAGTATTAGTCAAGTGTGTGAATATTAACGTCGCACTGTTCAGCTACACCAGGGCTTTCGGCGTCGTACCTCGTAGTTTTGAATCATGGCCAAGTGACGAGGACGACACCTGAGCTCTGTCACCCCCTCTCTTAACTACCACATTACACCTACTTGAGGACGTTTGAGAGTTCTCGACAAATTTAACGTGCATCGCGCCCCCTGCACAGCAGCTCTTTAGTGGCACTGGGCTCGAATTCGTGACACGCTATCCACGATCCGATACCTCGACCACTAGGCTACCGCGGCCACGTAGTATTAGTCAAAGGAAGTCACGCAGTATTAGTCTGTGTGCCGAGACAAGCCAATCTCTTAAATGCATCGCAAGAGCCTATGAGTAAATAATTAAAATTCTGTGCGCTTAGTAATTTTAAAATAGTACTTTAAATAATATTTAGATAAATGCTGAAAGAATTTTCACAGGCTTACTTTCCCAACGTTTTTATTCGATGATATTTTGTCACAATTTTAATTCGCCTTGATTCAGATGAATACTTTTTGAAAAGGTATGTGCAATAATAATAAGTCTTCAAATTTTTTTAATGTGGTTTAATTGCTGTGAATTAATAAAAGTGAATTTTACATGTTACGCCATGATAGACAAACGTTTAAAAAAATCTGATGCTTCGCAAGCACAGTAAATAATGCCATTCATTAACGTCTAGCGACATCTGGCGGAGATTGGGGATCGCTGTAGGGCATTTTCGTCAACGACTTGATTGGTATTAGTTCCATGACGCTTCAAAACGAGGAAATTAGAGCTTTTAGTAGGGCTCAACAAAATTTCAAAAAAAAAAAAAAAAAAAGTATTTTAAAAGTTAGGTAATTACAAAATTTTTATTGCGGCAAAATGGACTTCAAAGCAGAAATAATAGGAACAAAAACTACGTAGAAAACCAATAAAATTTAAAAAGGTACGTAGTTCTTCAGCGTAGTGGTGTTGTTAGACAATCGTGGGATTCTTTTATCTCGACTTAACCCTCCGCGTACGACTAATTTCGTCCCCGATTACTGATCACGTGAAAATATCGGGTGAAGAAATTTCCCCCCTTTTTTTTCTAACACTGATCCCGCGCAGGTTAAAAAAAAACATCATTTAATCCTTATTTTCTATGCTAGATGGCACTAGAGGGTTCAGGAATTAATTTTCACTTGCTTGAATCTCCCCTCCCCTCCCCGATATTGTGAGGTTGCATGCTTTTTGTCTTTCACGCGATAAATATTTATGAAAGATATGCCCATTACACACACACACACACACACACACATATATATATATATATATATGTCAGTTAAACTAAAATGAAAAAAAATAATGAATTTTTTTTCATATTTATGTGTATATTCTAACAAAGTAAAACTGAATTTTCCTTTTTTTTTTTCTGGTTTATTACAAAATTTATGAAACATTTTTCGAGAAAAAATGCTTAAAAATTACATTAATTTGAAAATAAAAATATCGCTTGAATTTTTAAACTTATAAGCCCTACCCGCTGAAATAGCGGCCGCCGTGTTATATAATTTTTGAAAATTTGAAAAGTTCTTAAAATGCTTGTATTATTTTAAAACAAGTGATGAAGATGAGAATTGTAAAATATGTAGGTAAAGAAAATATAAAAAAATCGTCCCGTATTTCAGCCCCGTAAAGTATAAAAATTTAGCCGTATGTGTAGGGTTAAATGCAATTTCCAGTCATTTCTAGTTATCTGGACTGGAGGATATTCTGGAACTTTTCCTTACATGGTCTTCAGTGGAACGCGTATTTTGTTTATAAATAGCACTAGTGTCAGGAACACTTAAGGTAATAAAAACTACTCAATTTAGTTGTGATTATATATATATATGTTTGGCGTAAAATCTCTCTCATTAAAGTATAATTATATTAATACTGCAATCAGTATTAAGTTTGTTTTCAGTCGTCCTCTCCGATTTGTGTAGAGAGCATGGCATTTCGATTCCAAATTGCACGAACTTTTCCCAAAAAATAAGAAAATTTATCATTTACTACATTTTATCTCTTTCACATATTTATGGAGAATTGTATATTATATACTTCAAGAGAGTTTTAGTTTAATGTATTAAAAGCTATCAATAAGCGATTCTTAAGGCCGTATCACACGTACATTTTTGGTGGAATTTTTTGGACCAATTTTTCGTCCAACCTGAGGGTGAAGGGTTGCCGTAAGCAAAACGACATGCTCTGACGTCAGCCGCGCTGTATCTCCACATTGAAAAATTACTCGCCGATTGTTCTGAAACGAAATCATAATCAAATTTCTATTCAAATAGAGAGAGACATTGCCACACAACCTCTCCCTTCAAAATCTAGTTGAATTCTGTTAATAAAAAATAATGATTACACTAATCAGCAATAAATTATAAGTGATGCGTTGGCTGGCGCCAATGTAGACAAAATAAAAGGAATGTTTTGCTTCAGTTCTGCTCGGGAAACGAACATCTAAAACTGTTTCTTTTATTTCGCTTGCGCTTTTGTTGATGGGTGTAAACAGAAATGGAGCACCATCCTATTTAAAATGTTATACACCATTAAAATATTATAATGCATATCTGATGTGTTAGACCAGAGATTCCCAAACTATTTTGTCTCATAGACCCTTTGCCATGTTTTTCGGTTTTGGGTAGACCCCTGTTACCTAATATTAAATATTTGCCAATTTATCAACTTAAATGTCTTTTTGACAGTTGGTACTATTAGTGACTTTAAAAGCATTAAATTTTTAACTATAGTGAAGTATAGTGTTTAAAATTTAAGAAGTACATGTTAATTAATTAATTAAAATTTAATTAGTACATAAAATAACTGTTATATAAAATAACTGGACAACAAACAAAAACTTTGAATAGGAGGGATGAATCTGGATGAATCAAATTTTCAACATTTAATATCAATCTATAATCAAGTTTAATCCTAAATCTCCTTTATTACGTATGTGCTTTTTTTTCTTTTCTTTGAGATTGACAAACTCACTGAAGCTTCTCACTAGGAAAAGCAATTAAAAACACACACTTTCTCCCGATATTTCGTAATTTGTAACAAATAACAGGTATATCTTTTTGATCCCAAAATTGCAGACATCCGTTTCTAAACTTTACTTAAAGAAAAGTAATACATTCTCCTAGTTTGTCAGGTGATATCGGAGTGCTACGCGTTAATTTGTTGTTTACGTTTGCCAAGATGGGCGATAAGATTTTAATACGATTACCATGATATTTTTTATCGTGTGTTAATGTGGTTATCATGGGGATGACTTAGAGTTGATATTTATAATTTTTTTCCCCGAAGTAACCTTATTAATTTCCTTTATATCTTTCCTTTTCGATTCTTTTAAACATATAACCATTTTCACTGCAATTGTTCTTCCAGCTACTACTTGAGTCATCTGTGGTATTTTGCACTATTTTCGAATATGGATGTTTCTAATATCATTGGTGAGTACCAGGACATTTTTATTAAAGAATATGAGGGCTGTGCTTTTAATTATTGCAACAAGATGCACATTTCTACTTTATTTCACTTTTAAATAATGCATTGTTAACCGATCTTTGTTCACTGAAATTCATCAAAAAAACTCCAGTTTTTGGAATATTGCAAGTTGTCCGCAATTATTAATTGATATTCATTATTTATTAATTTTAATATATATTATGTATTTATTTTATGTATATATAATTATGTATTACAGTTATTATTGGTTATAATAATTATTAAATTGTATGATTGTTATTTTTTCATAGTGTGACGTCTTCAATTGATGTGAACCCCACCCTGCCAATTCATCTGAAATCACCCTATCCATCCATCACCAAACAGATGTTGGATGACAGGTGCAGGTGGCCATGGGGTCATTGTTTGTTAACTGGCCTCGGACCAGCGCAGACATCTGGTCTAGAATATACAATGGCTAAGGAATGTCGATGTCGATAGGCATTCCTTTATGAAAGTTTTGAATAGAAGTTGATGCATTGAGAGTGGGGTTGTGAAGCCCAGGTGTGAGATGAATAGATGTGAGTTATGGCGCCCTTGGATTCGAGACGGATGGTGAATGTTCGTGTTTTCCGCGAAATTGAGGGACGCAGGTGGCCCGGGTCAGACCTCTTCTTTGACCTGCCAATGAGGAAGACGAGGGCCGACCCTTTTCTTTTTTGACCTGCCAATGAGGAGAACAAGGGGCGCGTGGTGGACCCGCCCCTGGTGTTTAAAAGGGGTGAATTTGGACGGAGAAGGAGGAAAACGGGAGGAAAAGATGGGACGAGAAGAGATAACCTGGAGCGACTTGGACGGAGCGAGGGACTTGGAGAGATAGAGCCCTGGAGTAAACTGGAGCCCGGAAAAGCTATGGACTGTTCCTGCTAGTGATAAAGACTGTCCGCCCGGCTTTGGCCTATTTAATGAATATTTTTTGGAATCTAATAAATACTATTTAAAATATTAAAGTATGGCTGTAACAAATTTTCTTGGATACGAATGACTGACGACGTTACAATAGTATAATTATTATTATATTATATTGATATTAATTATTGATTGCTATTGTTTATTTTCAATACATTCCTTTCTTTATTTGAAATATATTTCAAAACAGTTCTTTAAAATTATTGTCCTGACGATTTGTTACAGCTAGGCAGACATCTTTTATTTTATATCACTAGACAACAAGCACTGCTTGGCGCGTAGCACTCCAATATAAAATTTGTTTCTGTGAACTACATTTGTAAACAACCCAATACATTCATCACCTGGCTTCTTCACATTCCTTATCGAGTCTTGTTAAGAACCGAGTGTATAGATGGCGATAGTAGTCCCTTACTGATAATATTCATCATTATTTCTTTGGATGTTAGCCATTGAGCTCGACGAACTAACCCCATACCTCATTCAATCTAACCTTTTTAAATATAGTCTACGTTTCGCTGTCAGTTGTTAATTTGACAAGTTTCAAATAACTGGCATTGTCAAGAGATAGAAGACTTATGAGATTTAAACGGTGAATTAATTGACTCTGCTTGTGCTTCACTATCGCTTTCTTTTATCCTTTCAATTAATGGTTAGTCAAGTCCTTTTTTTAAACCTCCTCGATGTCCTAGGTCAAAGGGGCGAACCTTTATGGATCAAAGTGACATTTTTTCCAGTGTCTAATGACGTATAGACGTGCCGTCAAATAATTTTGACTTGTGAATATTGGGAAAATAATAATAATAAATATACGAATAACACAAAACTATTTACTACGAAAAAATACTTTTGTGCACTGTATAGCTATAAATGTTTTAGTTATTCGTGTAATTCAAATTAAAGTAACATTAGTGTGACTTCTATTGTTGCAGATAGGATGACAAATAACTTATATTAGAATTATAAGGTGTTGCTTTTTGTTGAATACATGCTGAATTTGAGTCATCTGCCAAACGGCTTCTTAGCAGCTGATTACCTTTGCTGTGGTTCACTTTTTTGACAAGAGAGTTAGTGATTTTTTTCAAAATACTCTTTTACGGACGATGTTCTGCATACCACTTTTCCAGAATATAAAACACATACTACTTTGTCGCCTTTACTAAAAATACCATGTTTCTCTGTCCACCATACTTGAAATTCTCTGTTACACTTACTAACTTGCACTTTTTGTTCTTTTGCTGAACTAGCCATGTTAAACAACAGCTAAAAATCGTAAATATAACACAGATAAACTTTAAAATACAGTTTTGTCAATGAAATTGACTGTGCTATGCGTAGACAAACTTTACATCATAAGCAATTGTTGCCTAGAACGTAACTAAGGCAAGACAATAATAAATGAGTATGCTCCCCGATCACTCGCGTTTATTCGTAATATTTTATTGTGAACTTTGAAATTTTCAAAAATAAAATGCAAATCATTTTAATCACTGACGAGCCAAAAATATTGTGTTGCGGGCCATCAATGGAACGCGTGCCATTGGTTCGCCATCCCTGTCCTAGGTACTTCAAAATGTTATGCCCCTCCCCTATTTCCGGAGCACCCTTCTTCATTTCTCAATGTGGCCGCAGTAGCCGAGTGGTATAGGTATCGGACCGTGGCTTGCCTTGTCACGAGTTCTAGCCCAGTACCACTAAAGACCCGCCGTGTAGGGCTGCGATGCACGTTAAATCTGTCGAGAGCTGAAACGTCCTCCCGTTGGTGTGGTGTGGTAGTTAGGAGAGGATGGTGCCAGCTCAGATGTCGTCCACGTCACTTGACCATGGTTCAAAATTACGTGGTCCGTCGCCAAAAGCCCTCGTGTTGCTGAACAGTGCGACATTAATATTCAATCAATCAATCAATCAACCTTCATTTCTCACCTTGCCAGTTTTGGTTCAAGAGGCATTTTCCTAAGATTTCTCACTCGTTTTTGGTTTTCCTCATTTGAAAATATTTCCATTGCCCAACACCTATGGACCCACAGTTTTCTGGATGTCTTAAGGAAAGGATAATGACATGGTTTCGCCATTATCCTTTCAATAATTTCATTTCTAACCTTGGGGCTTCACAGACCACCCAGCCACCTTTTTGTAAATTAGTACAGTAAATTAATGAAATCGTTTGTGCAATTACAGTATAGAGCAGCGATACTCAACCTATGGCCCTCCGGACCTTTCTAAGAAGCCCGGTCATAGAGAGTTTCAATAAAAATTCAATTATTCAAGAATAATGCATAAAACAATTAACGAGATATTCTACCAATAGAGCAATGATACATATTAATTTTGCTATTGACGTCGTATCGGCACGAATTGTTAGATTTTTTTTTTTTTTTTTTTTTTTTTCATTTTTCAATTGCTACTATTAGCTCACAATCTCTATATATTTATTTATTTATTTATCTTGGAGAAATTTTCAATCGTTAATAAAATACATTTTAAAACGCTCAATTGAGCTGAAATTTTATATACAGAATTATTTTGGATGACAATACAATAATATAATAATAATAAATAAAAATTGATTAAAACTAATTATTTAAAGAATTACAAATACAACCACGTTGGCATCATTTTTTCGACTTAGCGACCCTTTTAGCGACTTGTGTCAAAACTTGAAAAGGTTTTTTTTTTTCTTTTTTTCTCACGTGTTAAAGTATTAAGTTGAACTGAAATTTATATACATGATTGTTTTGGATATGACAATACGATACTTTAATGATAATTAATAAAAATTAATTACCAATGTTGTGATTCTGTCATATGTATATACATATTTATATTAATTTTAACTATTTAATAAAAAGTAGCTAAAATAAAATTTTTCTTTGTTGATCTAAGTGGGAATTGACTTAAATTTTTTTTTTATATTACTTGTAGCTGTAATCTCTAATGATGACAAATAACAGTAGAATAGCATGGGTTAAACTAATTTTTAATTAACCCTCAAGTCTTCAAAGCGAAAAATATCTAATGAATATATGTTGTTTCAAGACGATTGGGAACTTGACTGTTAAAAAATTAAATTATCCAAGTACATGGCAGCTTTGTTTTTATGACAGTGAAATGCTAACAAGGGCTTGAGATCATTGATGAAAGAAAATCAAAATTACTTTATTACTGGGTAAAAAATGCATAAAACCTATTTTTTATAAGTTGAGTTTGATAGAGATTAAAATAGTTTTAAAATATAATCAAAAATTATGAGTTTTAATATTTTGATCGATTTTCCATTTTTTAATATTTTTTAGCCTAGAGTCCCCCTCCTCATTAATTCCTCATTCTTCATGTTGCGGCTCATACAAATAGTTGTCAAATGTACGTGGCTGGCCGAAAAAAAGGTTGATTACCCCTGGTATGGAGTATGCATTGCTGTATGAACTGTTTTCAACTTGTTTACACTATCATTTTTTCCCTCGTTTATTGCTTTACTATCTTTTACTTTTAAACATCTTTATTCTTTGTTGCGTCTCTGTCATTGTACTTGTACAACAAAGATTTTCTTCGAGCTATGATTGTTACAAAATTATGAATGGTATCATTGTAATCAATTTCCACTGCAATATCATTTTGAGTGCATACAATATCCAACTGTTAAGCTTTTCTTTTTCCAAAGGAGATCTCACTTCAGTCTTCACTCTCTTGAAGGTAGAAATGTTTCTCTCATGACTCGCTAGATGGTGGTACACAGCATTTTAATTTTCTCTCTTTTTTTTCATCCTTCTGTTTTTTGAGCCTTCAAATCTTTTGTGCTCTAGGCATGTGCTTAGCGTGTCTAAGTGAAAAAGCGGCCCTGTGGTTAGTGGATTAGAATCGGACTATCTTTGAAGAAGCTCCCTTGCAGAATGTCTGACTTCACTGTTTACTGCTCTAAATAATGAAATCTTAGCATTATAAACACTTTACCGTCACATAATTATTTTAAAATAATTAGTTGAAGTTCAATAAAAAGTAATTTTCAAACTAAAATCCATAAAGATAACAGAAACACCATCCAATTTGCACAGGGTTAGGGAAAGTGAATGTGTAAGAGTTACATTAACGCCGCACATTACGAGGGCTATTGTCAATAGTCCTCGTAATTTGGACCCATGGTCAAGAGACGAAGACGAAACTTTAAGTTAGCACTCTTTCGCCTAATTTCCATACCACCCTACCTACGGGAACACGTTTGAACCTCGACAGATTTAACGTGTAACGACCCCCTTGTTGTAACTCTAGTTCAGCAGCGCTGCAGTCGCTTGTTTTCAAGTGTATATAGCATTCCTGTCTGTCTTGTTTTGTTTGTAAATAAACGTTTGTCCCTCAATCGAGTAGGTACATTTTTCTCGAGTGTCCGCAGCCTTCTGACAGGTAAGACCTTATTTATTCCATTTTTTTATGTAGGAAATTGAAATGAATTTTTAAAATACGATGACGAATGAATTGAGAATTTGAACATTATTTGATATTGAATTTGAATTTGAACACTCCTCTACACGGCGGGTCTTCGCTAAGTTCAAACTGATAACATGCTAGCCACTTGCCCGTGATTTTGACCACTAGGCTACCACGGCGATTTGATCCCAGTGGGATTAAGTGCTCTATTTCATCTACGACGACTCCCTCTACACGACGGATCGTCACTGATAATATGCCAGCCATGCACCCGTTACCTTGATCACTAGGCTACCACGAATATTCTTCGAAAAGGAGTAAACAAGCCATATCGGTGAAAAAAGTTTCAGATTCACGATGGTCATTAAAATCAAGTACCGTACGAGCTGTACGACTTGGTTATACGCATGTTTGTGGCTCTAGGAAATATGACCACAATACTAGAGGCAATTTCCCTTTTGAAACAGATCGACAAATATGGAATTTCCATAATGAATACGGAAGAGAGAGGGGTCGGCAACTTATAGCACACATATCACATGTCGCACGTGGTACAATTCTCAGTGATACACCGTACTATTCTATAAATGTATCAATTTTTGAGTGGATGGAAGTTGATAAATTTGTAATGGACCTCTCTATTTGACAAACATCTTCAGAATTATGTACATTTACGAAATTGCGAAAAAATCTAAACTCTCTCTACATCTATTTTGTATAATTTATTGAATATATGATTGGTGGAGAGATTTAAATGTTTGAAGAGAGAAAATTACAATTTCTTTGCTTACCGCTTTTGATTCTACATATCTATAGGAATAATTCTTTCATCATATAAAAAATATTTCGAGTCTACAGAAAAAAAAAATTGTTTAATAACTGAATGTCCAAGATCGTGTCAAATTCAAAGCCACACATTATACCCTTGCTTTTGCGATATGAAAGTAAAGCAGTGTAAGCACTAGGTTCGCATTAAAATTTTTATTTACCGTAAAATACAACGTTTAATGTACACTTTTAACATAAAAAATGAGATCAAAATTTACAACTGCTGTAGTACAGTGGGTATAAAAATAAAAGCTTTAAGAAATACAAAAAAAAAAAAA
>BMAV01003134.1:87316-111069 GCA_019973955.1 Trichonephila inaurata madagascariensis
GACGAGCATAGAAAAAAAAATTAGAATTCTACATACATCGAAATACCGTTTATTTAAAAGAAATTCCATTTCTTGTAATTTTAAAGGGTTGCAGTTCTAGAAGTGTGCTCTTTTTCTCCAAAGCTTAGAATAATACCTCGAAGAAATGACTTCAAAACATATGAGCATTTCAGGTTCCTTAGTAGAAAAGGGGATGAGCGTTATACGGCGAATATAGTACCTAAAAATTAAAAACTGCAGCTTGAAAATGCAAATGTACGTTATACGTCGGATTTTATGGTTAACATAATGAAGAGAAATACTTACATTTCATGTTGTCTATTTCTTATTTTAATAAATATGTTTGAAAATGCATACAATATGTATACTTTTAATTTTTTTTTTATATTTTTGTTGAAGAAATAGTTATACTTCATGCTGTTAATTTTCATGTTAAAAATATCTTTAAATGATGCAAAACTAATATATAATAAATCTGTAAACAAACGGATATCGCGATTTCGAATTTTTTCAAAAATATCCTACTGTATGGCACGCTGTATCACACTGGGTAGATTGGTTTGGCTCGCCACACCTAAAAGGTAGCCCACCTTTGCTCTTGAGAATAAATCTCTGCAATCAGTTGAGTGTGAATTATTAAAAGGATCTCTAATCTACTAAAATCACTAGAAAATTAAATCCAAAATTTCAGAAGGATTTTGAGAACGTGGAACAAGAAAAATTAATTTATCAGGGATCTCGTTTGAAGAGGAAGCTGGAACAAGCCGGCAGGTAACAAAACCAAAAAATTACAGTTGAACCTCTATATAACGAAGTCGTTAAATACCGGAAAAAAGTTCGTTATATAGAGGTTCATCTTTCAATATACTTTATAAACCACATAAAACAAATTCTAAATTCATAAACACTATATATTAAAAAAGTAATTATTCACACTTTTTTAAAATTATAATATATGTTTATATTACATATCTTACCCATCAAAAAAGAAAGAGAGAAAAACTGCAAGGAAAACAAAAAAAAAGAATGTCGAAGAATTCACTGTATTCTCAATATTAAGAAAATAATTTTATACTAAAATTAATTGAATTTTAGGGACATTTTATAATTTAAAGCATACAAATAATATTAAACATACATTATTTCATCACGGGGACGCGGGATACATACTTTTCAAAAAACATACTTTTCCTTAGTATCAATATAAATTTTTTGAAAATTGCCATTTTTTGTTACGATATCTGGTCTCCAGTAAAATATTTTGGGAACATCTCAAAAAGCTCATTTCAGCATGTACAGTTACATATCAGTATTATGAGGGAAAAATTTCATAGACATTCTTACTGTAGATTCTGAGAAAAAGGTACACGCAATTTTAAAAACATGGTTTTGAGAAAATCGTATTTTTGATATAAAATGTCACTCCAACACAAAAAATTACCAATCATAAAACATGTATTTACCCCATTTTATTGAAAATTAACTTCTCGATTTATTTTAAGACTTTTTTGTTTCCTACTTTACTTAAATTGCCCAGAAAAGACAAATATAACATTTTTCACTTTTTGTCTAACGAGATATTTTGTAGCATTTCATCATTTTTTTCAAATTCTGTATCGATCTTTGAAGAACTTTAATCTTTGATGCGGTACCCATATCAAAGCTGACCATAAAGCATCATACTCGTAAGTATAATGTGAAAATGTATCAATATATGGTTGTGTTATGCATTTGGGAATTCATGATTATCTTACATTTCGAAAATTTTTATTAGGGTATTTTGTATGTGTTCACATGCAAAATCAATTTCTAAAAGTTTCCAAAATCAAAATTTCTGTAAATTGGAATATTGATTTCTGAAACAGACAAAATAAAACGGTTTTTATGTTTTTAAACATTAAATTTATGTATTTTTATGTTTATAACAAGTTACGCGTGCAACGACAAAGGGCATCGCATTTGAGGTATCATTATGTACCTTTTATTGAAACATTTTTTAATACTAAAGCATAAAAACTAAATGCATATATATATATATATATATATATATATATATATAGAGAGAGAGAGAGAGAGAGAAAATAGACAAAATAAATAGAATGAATAGACATTTATATTTATACTGTAGTGAAATTTTTCAAATATTTTGTTTAGTTTTTTCAAAAATAAACTTTTACTGAACATCAGTATGAATTTATTCAAAACTACCACTTTTTGTCACGACATGTGCTCTTTAGCTAACTTTTTTTATAATATTTCCTGTCGAGAGTTGAAATGTCCTCCCGCTGGTGTGGTGTGGTAGTTAGGAGAGGGGGTGCCAGCTCAGGCGTCGTCCACGTCACTTGACCATGGTTCAAAATTACATGGTCCGTCACCAAAAGTCCTTGTGTAGCTGAACAGTGCGACGTTAATATTCACTCACTCACTTTTATAATATTTCAAAAATCTCAATTCATTATGCGTAAGACAACATAAGGAATGTATAATGTAAACTTTCAGCTTATTCATACAGTAAATTTAGAAAAATTTCTTTTTTTAAACACAATTTGAAAAAAATATAATTTTTAGGAAACAGTAATTTTTGTATGCAATCTTACCTCAACAAAAATTCTACCTTTTTTTTTTTTTTGCCTAATTTTTTAAAAATACTATCTCCTTCTTTCATTTTTAGTCTTTTTTCTTTTATTATTATTATTATTATTATTTTGGATTGTGCCGAAAATGCACGTATTGTCTTCATTACACTTTCCATATCCAGACATTTCATGGAATTCACAGCTTATTCACCAGGTTCTACTCCCTATCTTTGATGTATTTTTTAAATTTTGATGTATTACCAGCATTAAGAACAAACCACATCACAATAGCGGCAAAGTTTCGCAACTTCAAAGCTTCATTTACACTCACTTCCAAAAGTTAAGCACAGAGAGGAAAATGCTAATTTCCGGAAGCCAATCAGAATTGAAGAGGATGCAATTCGCTGCAGAGGTAGATGGAGGTATGCAAATATTTTAGGTAACAGCCAATCGTGCTTTCATGTCAAGAAATATACAAAAAGGGCAGTCTTATAAGAAGCTAGCTTTATGAAAGGTTACAGAAGTTGATTGTAAGTGCTGATAGAAGGTGTTTAAAACTTTCGTACAATTTGTTTTCAAGACATACGTGTTTCTATGACTTCCAGAAAACGAATGGAAGATTCTGAGAGCTGACGTGCTGTAGTGCGCATTGAAGTAGGACAGTCGATCACAGATGTTGCTCTTTTCTTCGGCGTTCATTATTCTGTAATTTCACGCGTGCGCGCGTTTATGGAATCAATTCCAAACCACACAAACAGTTGTCCGAAGGCCCGTAGGCGGTCGCCCAAGGGTTACAACCCCCGCAGAAGATCGATATTTGCTATTGTAGCCAATCGGAATCGCAGAACAACCTCCACACGTGTGACATCTATGGTTACAGCGTCCATTGGTAAGGCTATATCTGCAGCTACTGTACGCCGAAGATTACATATGAATGGACTGTATTCCCGGGTACCTCGAGTTTGTGTTCCTCTATCCGACCAATCAAGAGGGGCACGATTAAAGTGGTGCCGGGAACATGGCAATTGGACTGTGTCTGACTGGAACAATGTCATGTTTACTGATGAGTCAGGATTTGCTCTGGAGCCAGATGACAAGCGTATAAGGATATGGCGTAAACAAGGAACACGCAATCAGCCCCAAAACATCACCGAACATCACGCATTCCGATGTGGAAGCATTATGGTGTGGGAAGGGATTTCATTAGGATACCTCACCGACCTGCACATCTTTAAACGGGGTTCTGTGATAGCTGTCCGGTATCGAGATGAAGTCCTAGAACCCATTGTGAGATTGTACGCTGCAGCAATTGGCCCTACTTTTGTTTTAATGGACGATAACGCACGTCCCCATAGAGCTGAAATCGTCGATGACTACCTGGAGAGCGAAGGGGTTGCGCGTATGGCGTGGCCAGCATATTCGCCCGACCTTAATCCCATTGAAAATCTTTGAGATGCTCTTGTCTGTGCTGTATCTTCACGTTTCCCACCTCCAGCTACTCTTATTGAGCTGGAAACAGCTCTACAAGAAGAATGGCGATTGCTTGATTCTGCGGTGGTTGACCACCTAATTCAAAGCATGGTCAAAATGTGTAAACTTTGCATACAGATGAGAGGGGATCACATACCCTATTAATGTCTTTTTTTTTCACTTTATGCTGTTTATTTTCACTGTATACATAATTCTGTTTAAGTCTCCTGTCTAACATTATCTGATAACTTACAAAAATTTAATATTGTTTTTCATTTCTGTATATAATTATTGATTTTGTTTTATGTATAAATATATATGCTACTTTACTGCCAAATTTTGTGTCAATCAAAGCAGTATTTGTTGATTTTTACATTTTACATCTTCGTACTTAACTTTTGGAAGTGAGTGTACATCAGAGATTGTTTACGAGTCGATGAACATTTGAAGTCGGGCGGCAACATTAATTACGTTATCGGCACATTGTATACATTGCATATATAAATCTCTGAATAGTATTAAAGACGTTTTGTTGTTCATCTGTATTTTCAATTAATTCGGTCTTACCGGAGTTCTTGAAAGCTTCCTGGTAAGAAGGCAATTTTTTTAATGTTTTGTAAGTTTTTAATTTTCCGTTTCTGTGAAGAACGCAGGATTAAAATCATATCCTGTGGTGGCATGATTTTCAGGTAAGCTCTGACCAATTAACTGTCCTAACTCCGAGTGTATTTTGGTTAGGTCCACGTATCTTAAATTATTTCCAGTATCTGTAAGCAATCTACTACTTTGCACACACACACACAAAAGCTAGCTATTGAAGAAGTTTCTGCGAGCAAACTATACATGCACCATTCGGAACAATGCTCTTCTGAAAACTCCAACCCCATATCAACCAGACAATAATGGCTGAGTATTGGAAAATAATGTATACCACTTTTAATGATTTGAAGGGCACCAACTATCAAGTTATGTCAACGAATCACTTAAAACTCAATCAGGTATGTAATTACTTTGTCAAATTACTCTACATAATTTTTTAACTATTCATAATCGTATAAACTTGTTTAATTTTTTTCAGAAACTGATGGAAAAGGCGATATTGATGATAATCAAGCCACGGACTGGAGTAGTAGTGACGAAGATGAAAAAAAAATATCGACAATGATGAAAATTATAGAAATGATTAAATATATTTTTTTACATGTAATACTACTTTTTTTGAACTTATTAATAATAATTTCTTAAAAAATTTTATATAAGATGGCTATGAACGTAACAAATGTTTTTTTTCATTAGAGTGAAAGAAATGAAATGTGTGAAATTTTGTTTTCGGAAATCGCTTTTCATCATTGAACAGAACTCAAAATCTCACATGAAATTTAAAAAAAAGTTTAATTTTATTCTGTATAGTTTACTAAGTTTGAACCCCAACTTTAGAAAATATAATTCCACTCATATTTGAATAAATTAAAAAAAAAAGGTGCGGTTTCGGGTCAGTACATAGAAGTTTTTTCATGCACATTCAAACGGAGAAGGGATATCAGATACATCATACCCACTCAAAATGTTGAACATTATACGTTTTTATAACAATATAAAACTTACTATTTTTAAAAGTGGTTATTTAAAATAAAAATCTACAATTTGAAATACAATGTGTAACTTTTGAAGGACTATTTTAGATTTAGAAATTATAAGCTAATGTGTTTTTAATGAATTTTTATAAAATCAAAAAGAGTACGGAATATATTCAAATTGTTTCAGCAATTTTTTTTTTAAAGTTTTGATACTAATTTAAATTAATTCCTGTTTTTTTTAAGAATTTAATCTTATTCGACTCTAGCACAATTTCACAAAGATAACTAACAATTCAAACATTCTATATTTTTTTTATATTTCAGAAACCAATTTGAAAGAGCTTTTTAATTAATAACAACATTGTGTAAAAAAAACAAAAAAAAAACATTGTATGTTAAAATTTAACACTACCGTCATCTCTCTTTAGATTTTAAAATTCAAACAACATAATGATATGCTTTATATATGTATGGTATATAAAGCATAAAATGCTCCCATATGTACTAATATAAATGAAAAAAAAATTTACTCCATCATACATTTTCTTCAATTTAACATCAATTTTTTTTTTACGTTAAGCAGAAATTAAAGTGCGAGAAAATGTTACATTTCAACTAATATTTCTCGGATGAATAAATTTTAATTTATTTTAATAGTACATAAAATATTTATGATCGCACACTAAGTTTTATAATAAATACAAGATTTTTTTAGAATAATTTATTTGTATAATTCAATAACATTTTATGCGGAAAAATTTTGTAAGCATTAACGTAAAATATCCATACATTGAAGCTATGGATACACGAAATTGTCGAAATTTCTTCGAAGAAAATGTATAACTTTTTTTATAGAACAAACGAAAAAATCTAGCAGTGTTATTTACATATATGGTTTTATTTAAAACAATACCTGTTGCTCATTAAATAGATGGCGTTGTTTCTTCAACGCACAGCATAGGTGTTAAGCAGAGAGAATTGAACTGAGATTAGTTGTGAGGTTGAGAGAGAGAGAGAGAGAATGAGGTGCGAGTAGCTTAGTTTAAGTAGTTGTAAAATTGTTATTAATTAGGAAATGAAATTTATATAATGTTATTGTTTGAAATGAATTTTATATACAGTGGGCCACTAAAGTGTTCGTACACTTGCAATTTCTTATAAAATTTAATGTTTTCGACAAATAATAATTAATATGTTGTAATTGTAATTTTTTTTATGATATCTGCAACTTGTTCTTCGTGGAATGACACAATTAATTTTTTAAAAATAGTAAAACTATTTTTTTAAAAAATTATCAAAAAGCTATTAAAAAATTACGCCACAAAAGTCTTCGTACACTTAACAAAAATCTCAAATTAGCTTTAAATATTGTATTTCTTTATTAATTTAGTACTAAATAGGATATTCTTTAGTGTGCACAACAACTTTTAAGGGTCTTGGTATAGATTTAATCAGTTTTTTGTAATTTCGGGATCGATTTTTCACCATTCTTCTGTGATTATTGTTTATTTCACATTATGCGTTTATATGTTGTGTTTTCTTTTTTTTTACATCAGAATCTCACCAAATATGTTCTACTGGGCTAAATAAAGTGATTGAGGAGGTGTTTTCATAATTTGGGGACAGTTATAGAGACACTAGTGGCGTAAATTGAGAGCAGTGCGCTTGGCGTCATTATCCTGCTAAAAAATGAAGTAGTTTCAACTATCCAAATTTCGGGTGGATGATTTAAAATTTCTCTTTAAAATATTTAAATAGAGTTCATGATTCACAATATCAACAAAAAATACCAAATTACCTAATTCTGTGGCCGATTTACACCCCGCACAAGAACACTTCTATCTCCATGATTTATTGATCCATCTAGATTCTTGGAATTAAGTTTCAGAAAATTCAAAATTGATTGGGATGGCAGACAATTCGACATTTTTGGTTCCGATGGGCCTATAATAGCTTGTAAATGAGAAAATAAGGAGTTTAATCTCATGAATTTATATGTGGACCAAGAACTCCTCAGCCTTCCATGCTTCAGCATGGAAGTGAATGTGTTCTGGCGTAGGGGTGTAAATTGGCCTCAAAATTAGGTAATTTGGTATTTTTTTCATGGTATTATGAATCATGAGCTCTATTTAATTATTTTAAAGAGAAATTTTTAATTATCCGCCCGAAATTTGGATATTGGAGACTACTTCATTTTTTAACAGGGTAATGACGCCAAGTGCACTGCTCTCAATTTACGCCACTGGTGTCTCTATAAGTGTCCCCAAATTATGAAAACACCTCCTCAATCACTTTATTTACCCCAATAGAACATATTTGGTGAGATTCTGATGTAAAAAAAAAAAAAGAAAACACGACATATAAACGCATAATGTGAAGTAAAAACAATAATCACAGAAGAATGGTGAAAAATCGATGCAGAAATTACAAAAAACTAATTAAATTTATACCAAGACGCTTAAAAGTTGTGGACACTAAAAGATATCCTACTAAGTACTAAATTAGTAAAGAAATACAATATTTAAAGGTAAGTTGAGATTTTTGTTCAGTGTACGAAGACTTTTGTGGCGTAATGTTTTAGTAGCTTTTTGATAATTAAATTTTTTAAAAAAAATAGTTATACTATTTTTAAAAAATTAATTATGTTATTCCATTAAGAATAAGTTGCAGATATCGTAAAAAAATTACTCAATATTAATTTTTATTTGTTGAAAACATTAAATTTTATAAGAAATTGCAAGTGTATAAACACTTTTGTGGCCCACACACAATGTAAGTAAAGATATCAACAACTTAACAAAATATTCTATAATACACAGAAACTCTATTATAATACTTAATATTATAACTTTGAATATAAATCACAGCGTTTAAACCTATGGACATTGAGTTTATATCAATTTATTTTTTCTGCATCCTCATTCCTCCATTCTTTGACCATCTCACAATTACCTTTGCAGAAACAAAGGTATAGCAGATTCTTATAAAATTAAGAATTGTAATTGAAGTCTTTTTCAATATTTAATCAAAATTAATTCAAAAATATTTTATAATGATAACAGGTATTAAAACGAATTACCTTGTTTTGATACAGACTTGCAAGTCTACATGAAGTCGCTTTCATTGCTTATTCCAATTAAGTTTTTAAAACTAAGGGATTTGTGCCTTATATATCATATTAATTATTCAAAGCGATGTTTGCTAGGCGCTATTCCCATCTCGCAAAACTTATTTGTGTTATTTATATTATCAAGCAAAGATTTTTAATAGTTTCACGTTCAAATTATCATTATTTATAAATGTGCACCACTACTTTAGTACTTAAAAGTAAGTGGTTTATAAAACTAAATGAGTTTTGTCAAAATTTACAGATCAAGTACGAAAGTACGCATTGGTCTTTTTACCGTGGTAACATAGGATTTGTTTACATTATATGAGTACGCCTTAAGAAATCCCCTTTCACTTGAAAATACTTGGGAATGATGAGAGCAAGTGAGGTCACGGTATAGAGTACAGGGACAACATCCAATCTAATGTAAACATTTGCAGCGCCCCTAGTAGCGAAATTTGGTAGATAGGCATACTACAAATCCAAAACGAAGAGTTGGTGCAAAACTCACCATATACCACATTTGCTGTTCATGTCAAGGCTTATCATTGCAATTTTGTACCCATTAAAAAATTTTTTTCTTATCGAAAACAGTTTAAATAAGTTATATATTTTGTACCTAAAAAAAAAATAGCTATATCTGGACTATTCGGAAGAATATCCGAGACATACTAAATATTCCTCACAAATGAAGTAATACCACTAAAATATATTTAGAAATATTTATAAATATATTCATTTATCTAAAGTAAGTCTCTCAAGTTTTATATAGTCTCTTTCAAATCGCCGATAGATGTGGGCGTGGATTTTGAAAGTCAAAAAGTGTGTTGTTGCTCAAGAGGGTAGAAGTGTTCCATTTTCGTCATCTGCTTCAGCGTCCAGTATAGGAGAGATCGCCAAATTGGGGTAGTCCCTAGAAATATGTGAAATATAATCACGCGCATTAAATTATGTTTCAAGGATGCATTGATTGTGTTCTTTAATCACAATTTTTTTCTACAAAAATATTTAACATTCACAAAATTCTATTAGTAGTCCGTGGGATTTAAATTATGAATATACTGGTCCGTGAGGTCATAAAATTTGGCGACCGCTGCTCTATAGGATGGGACACACAGCAGATAAGTTTTCATCATTTTATACAAAATATTCAGAATTTGCGACTGTGTGATTTGTCCGTCTACATAAAAGAAGAAAAAGCGTTTTAGTTAATTGCTCCATTTACTAAAGGAATTTTCATCAACGAATGGTGATGCTAACGTCGAAGGTAACTTAAGTAATAGGAAATAACGCAGCGAATTCTTGTCCCGAAATATCTATGTCTTAACAGTCGAAAATCCAAGATGAAAAAAAGTTTGTTAGAAAGAATCACACAGAAACTAATAATATTCTAGAAAGTTCTTTTGAGAAATAACTGTTCTGATTGAAAACCCTCCATAAAACGAAATTACTGCTCTCATTGGAAAATCACCATAAAACGAAAAGTCCTCGGAACCCGAATGGAAAACAAGGAGAATCAGGCTAGCCAGATTCTGGCGCAGACACGCCCGTAAAACAAGCCATAAAATTCTGCATATCGAACTTATGAACCTTTCTCCCTCGTTATGAATTTTTAAATTGAAAAAAATGTTACACATTGCTCTCGTTCATTAAAAATTCTTTCAGTCTTCTTCGAGATTATGATTGAGACATAATATAATTCGAGAAATGATTAAAGTGTAGAAGAGCTGTTCACAACTCCGCTTATAACTATAAATGCAGTGGGATTTGTTTTCCATCTGACTCAGAGTAATCGAGAGAAATGAAATAGCTGGACGTCTAGGTCCTCATACGCAAAAAACATCTCCTAAGAAAGCAACTATCGGAATGTAAACAGCAGCTTTTATTCAGATTAATTTTTTTGCAATTATTATAATGCAATTTTTTACTTTTGTAGAACATGTCCATTTGATAACCGTACAAGAAATAATTTTCGATTTTCAAAACAGAACTGTTTTGAAAATTCGTTTTTATTAAATTAGGTCACGCCTCATTAAACATAACGAACTTTCTAATTTATATACTTAATCTGGAGTGGAAAAAACACCAATCTTAGCAATGAAATGAAATAAATTATTGCATGGTAAATGATGTCTGTTCAATGCTGTACAAGAAATTGTCTTAAGTCGCCCCAAAATAATAAATAAAATCTTGTCGCAAGAGGTCGCTAGTGTGTATAGATGCATGGCGTGATTGAAATCGCAAGTAGAACGCTAGAATAAAACTGTTGTTCTAAGTCTCTGCCAACTAATATTTGGTTCGAATTTTATATATAATTTAAGTAATATTTCTTGCGGAATGGCAAACATATTGGTGGATGGAATTCTTTAATGTTAGGAATCTAATCCATTTGTCTTGGAACCCTTTTCACCTCAAAGATCCACTCAACGGAAAGTCATGGGGCCTTAATTTGGGAGAACTGTTTGGTCTTGTTAGTAGAAATGTGAATGAATGATAACGCGATCCTTCCAAAATACTAAGTGAAGTCAGGGCCGGCTCTAGCAGTTTTGCCGCCCCGGACAAAAATGGAAAATGCAGCCTCTCTCTCTGTGTATATATATGTATATATTATTTGAAGTCTTAAAAATTCAAAGTAATTCGAAATTATGGACATAATTACTTGTTATTATTTCAAACGAGTGAATTGAAAGAGAAGAAATTATCTATTTAAGTAGGCCAATTTTGTGATAAGTTGTGGCAAAGTGTGTAATGTTGTTGTACTTTCATCAACAGACATATTCTTGAGGACAGCACATTTATTTACAATGAACTTGAAATTTTTTTTAAATCAAGTGACCCACGCGGGTAATACTTCAAAAATGGCCACTGACCTAACGCGCCGGTGCCGAAAAGCTCTCTCTTCTATACTAAAAAACACATTCTTACCGGAGGGGAGCACAGTGCGTTTCCTGGTGAAGGTCGCTGGATGTCACTGAGTACATGGCTCGCTAAGCGAGCCTCCAACCCATATCACACGAGTTAATGGTGCCTGGAAAAGTAGCATCCTTGATGGTAGGAAACAGCCTGGTTGGGGTTGTTGAGACGAGGTGAGAGGGCGTGGTTACAAAGCACTAGAAGAACAAGTTCTGCGTTGGAAAGTTCATCATTGAATGGTAGAGAGCTTGTCTTGAGATTGGCTGAGGGGGGAGAGTGATCTGGTTCTAGAGTGGCTGCCCTGAAGTTAGTGAGAGAAGAATTGTATGGGGAGATTGCCTGTGTGCGTAAACCGAATAATTAAAGTAATAAGTAAAAGGTATTTAAAATTATTTTTTAAGTATTAATATTAAATTTAGAAGGTCATTTGCCTGATGGCAAATGAAAACATTTAAATATTACGGTGGATTATAGGAGTCAAGGAGAATTCTCTTTGGCCTTTTGGTGTTGTCATGAAGTATATAATTTTCAAGATTTAGAATGTGGCAGTTATTAGTAAGTGGTAGAGAATCGAAAAATTTAGTTGCTAGTTTCTTAATAAAATTTTTAAAAGTAGGAATTTTAAGCGCTTTATAAATATCTGAATTTCTGATATACATATTTGCTTTAACAATCATACGTATTGTTTTATTTTGGGAAATTTCAAGCATTTTTAAATTATCATTGGTGGCATATCCCCACACAGGACAACCGTAGCTCATTATGGGCCGTAAGACGGCTGTGTAGAGAAGTACTTTATTTTCAGTAGTCATTGTGGAATTCCGGCAAATTAAGGGGTATATTAGTCAGAGCATTCCGGAATTTATTTCGCGCATATGTAATGTGTTGTCTCCAAGTGAGTTTGTTATCCAGTAAAAGTCCTAGGTACACTGTGTTTTGAGACCATTGTAGTGGTGTGGAGTATAGTGTTGGCGGTGTTGCAGGTTTCCTTTTCCTTGTAAAGAGTACTGCAACAGTTTTGTCAATATTAAGTTTTATTTTCCATGTGTTAAAGTATGTTTCTAGAAGTTGTAAGTGATTATTTAGTGTTTTAGTAATATATTTGTGATTTTTGTGTGTCGTAGCTATGCATGTATCGTCTGCATAGATATTGAGGCTGGTCTGTGGATAAGTTGGTATGTCATTTATGTATATGTTGAAAATTATTGGCCCAAGTAAACTACCTTTTGAGGTCCCGATATTCACGTGATAAACTGGTGAAGGGAGGAAACACTACAAATTTCTTCGAAAAATAGTTTACTAATAGAGTGGTTCACAAACGTTTGTTCTAATTTATAGTTACTACACTCAAGAATAAAAGAAAACATCTCCTGTGGCTCTATTATCTACCAGAACCCTTGTCCCCTTTTGGATAGCTGAACCGGACATGGTGTGGAGGAAAGGATAAAGATCGTTGGAGAAACTGGCTGGAGTACCTAGACCTGTCGGTCTCTAACCTCCTATCAGGTAATTTTGATATGCCTTTAAAGAGTTTTACCATTTTCCCATTGTAATAAAAAATTTTGAATAATATAAAATAATTATCATAGAACAATAATAGTTAAGTTACTTAGATGTGAGAATATAAATTTATATATAAAAAGAGCATTGAAAACTTAGAAAAAACAATGAAAATGAACTAAAAAAGTGGGTGGAGTTAGCCTAGCCAATCCGGATGCAGCAAAAACTGTAGATCTTTAGCGCGGGAAAAGTTGTCAGAAAACGTGAGATCATTCCAGTATAGTCAGTCACTCGAAGGAGTAAGACGCAATAGAAAATCTCTCCGACGATCAAAGCGTTGTAATGGAGGAATTTAATCCTCCAATTATCTCTGATGAGCAAAAATGCAACAATCTTAAGAGCATCGAAAAGCAAATCCGTATTTTTGCTGCAAGAGAAGATTATGTATCTGAAATGTTGGACATTGAAAAAAGCAGCCCTGGCCAGACCACCGAGACCATCCAGAAGTTGGAAGCTGATGCCGCCAGCCTGGACGAAAAAGTCAAAGACCTAGAAGGTAATATGCTTGAGTTATTACCTTGCCCAGTGTCTTTATGCACACATAACTTTAAATTCAATAAAAATAATAAAAAAAGATCAGCTCTGAGTCTATAATTAGGCCCTCTAACTAACTGCCAAAATTAATAAAAATAGCGATCTGGATGTTGAGAACTTTAAAATCCCGCAGAAAACGGTTAAAAGTAATAATGTTCCAAAGGAGGATCCGAAAATTACTGCGACCAATAACAAGTTTGCAGTCCTCAACACTGCAAACGGCGACGTCAAGGATGTCACCCCAGCTGCACCTAAAATCAGACCCATAATGAAGAAGTTGTTCCCCGAGTACAACTTAATCTTACAAGATCTTCATAGGACCCACCCCACCGCCACCAACACTCATGCTGGTGGATATATCAAAATTCAAGCAGAAAGTACGGACCTCCATAGGGAAATCACAAATTTCCTAGACTCCAAAAAAGTTCAGTTTTATGTCACTGCCCCCCCCCCCGCCACCCGACCACTTAAACTGGTCATTAAGGGCCTCCTGGTCTCTACTGACCCCAAAGAGATAAAAAAAATGACCTCATTGGTCAAGGAATCAAAATAGAAAATATCGCGCAATTGCGCCAATTTAAAACTAAAAGTCCCCTCCCTATTTTCATGATAGAGATCACCCAGGATGAAAAAATCAGGAGCTGTCTCTATATGCAAATTAAAATAGACCCCTTCAGGAAAAGCTCCAGACCAACGGAGTGTTACAACTGCAATTTCTTCCATCATGCGAGCCAAAATTGCAGCATGAAAACTCGCTGTCTTAAATGCGGCGAAGAACACAGAACTGGCCTGTGTTCTATCAAAGAGAAAATAAATAACCCGACTTGTATTAACTGCAATGCACAAGGCCATATGGCCTCCTCCACGGAAAGCCCCCTCTTTCCCAAGCCCAAAAAGGGTAAGGGAATATCCCAAAAAGAAAATAAAAAACGAAATGAAATCTCGCAGGCTAACGCAGCTAAAATTATCCCCGGCTTGAGCTTTGCTCAAGCGATTACCGGCAAAAATCCTCAACAGAGGGAAGCATGTGGAAATGAATCTTCGACGCGTCCAACACTGACAATAACTGTAATAACAATAACCGATTAAATCTAGAAGCAATTAATGCCACAAATAGCCAGGACGGAGATTTCTCCCTACAAGCACTTTTTGAAATGAAAAAAATCTTTGATCTCTTTCCCAACCTCTTATCTCGGAGATGAAAAAATCTTCAAAATCCACTAACAGACAAATTACACAGTCTGCTTAAAAGTATCTGTACCTCAATCTCATCTCTAGATATTAATAATGAGTAATTGTCTTTTCGGCCTTACCATATTCTCCTGGAACGCAGACTGAGTGAAATCACGTATTGTTGAGATACGCGATTTCATTGATATATAAGCACTCCCCTGATCTAATTTTACTACAGGAAACACATCTGAGACCAGAATATTCTTTAACTATTCTCAACTATTTTTGCTACAGGAACGACAGGACCAACTCAGTCCGTGGCAAGGGCGGTACTGCGATCCTCATCAAAAGATCCATTCCCCATTTCCATGTTCCCACCCCGCCCCTCCTTACAGGTGTTGAAGCAACACTCGTTGTATTCACCCCGTCAGATCAGGAACCCTTCTTGGTTGCCTTTATCTACGCCCCACCCAACCCCACGTACAGGAACCTGGGTGCCGACCTCGACGCTCTATTCAAAAATTTTAAAGCGACTTTCATAGCCGGAGATTATAATGCTAAGCACACCTCAAGGGGCTGTGCGAACAGTGATCCCAGACGTCATTATTTACTAAGATATATCACCAACAAAAACATAGATTTAATCTCTCCTCCTACCCCTACTAGATATGGTACAGATTCCGCTTCCACTTTGGACTATGCTCTTACTAAAAGTCTTATCTGGCCATGTACTGCAGATTCCATTTCGGAACTCAGATCTGACCACAATCCTGTAATATTTTATTGTCCCAGAACATCCAATTTGAAATGCCCCCTCCCCAATTAAATACTACTTGGAGTATCTTCACCAATCTTCTTGCAAATCCCGATAATTTCGAACTCCCTACTGCAAATTCTACCCAGGAGATTGACTCCCAAGTCAGCAATCTCACAAATGAGATACTAAATGCGCACGCTAGTGCCTCTAAACCATTCTACCACTCGGAGCAACCATATGTTCAGGGCGAGCTCAAAGACCTTATCAAAGAAAGAAACAAAGCTAGGAAAATCTGGCAACTTTCCAGACACCCACAACATAACTCAGAATTAAATAGATTACAAAACAAAATTAAAAGGAAAATTTACCACTACAGACAACAGGCATGGGAGGATAACCTTTCTACCCTGAATGCCGAAGACAATTCTCTGTGGGGAATTGCAAAAGCATTCAGGAAGAAATACGCCCCGATTTCCACTCTTAACGGCCCTACTGGTATTGCTCTCAGTGATACAAATAACACTGAAGTAATTGCACATTCGCTCGAAAGCCAATTTCAACTTAATGATATTCACAACCCACGCAAAGACGAAATCATTACCAACGTTGTCGATGCATACTTTGTTTCTAACTCAAATAATACTGACATTCCCCCCCCCCCCCACTCTCCCATCTGAAATCATTCAGTTCATCAAAAAGATTAAAATTAAATAGGGTCCGGGAAGAGATGGGGTCACCAATAAAATGATTAAAAAATTTCCTCGTCTCACTATTTTTAAGATTAATAACATCATTAATAATATGCTAACTCTCAGATATTTTCCTAAATCACGGAAGACAGCGGTCGTTGTACCGATTTTAAAACCGGGTAAAAATTCAGCCCTCGCTGAATCTTAGACCCATAAGTTTACTACCAGTTCTAAGTAAACTAGCTGAAAAAGTCATTTTAGCCAGGCTCAACGACCACCTCGATAGAGAAAAAATCCTGATTACGGAGCAGCACGGGTTCCATCCTTGTCTCTCCACTTCTCACCAACTCCTCAGAGTCGTTGAGTTTATTAAGGAAGGAAATAACAAAGATGAATGCTCGGCTGCTGTTTTCCTTGCTATTCAAAAAGCCTTCGATAGAGTATGGCACACGGGCCTACTCTTTAAATTAATTACCTATAACATTCCCCCCCCCCCCCCCTTATCTTTCTTATTAATTCTTACATCTCTGATAGATCCTTCACTGTTAAAATTAATCATACGTACTCTCAAATTAAAAAAGTTGGTGTGGGAGTGGCCCAAGGGTCATTTCTCGCACCAGCCCTTTTTAACCTTTATATGTCAATGATATTATCAAAAGTACTAATACCATAATTTGCCTGTATGCAGATGACACAACTATACTCAGCAGACACAGAAACCTCAACACACTTGTTGAAAACATAAATGAACACTTGGCTCACCTGGAGATCTGGTTCTCCGTGTGGAAGATTGCTCTAAATAGTTCAAAGATGGAAGCGGTTTTCTTTTCCAAAAGCCCCGCCCCCTGAAATTACTTTGCAAAATCAAAGAATTTCCTGGTCTCAACACACCAAATATCTTGGTGTCATCATTGATAAAAATCTCACTTTCCGACAACACATTACATATATTAGAGATAAAAATAAAAATACTACGCGTAAACTGTACTCCCTAACTGCTTATCTACACTCTGATCTTAAAACCATTACTTACCTACGCCTCCCCCGTGTAGGGACATGCAGCAAAAACTAATATTATTTACTCGAAACTTCTCAAAATACTATTATCAGGCAAATTTGCAATGCTCATTGGTATATGAAAAATAAAGATCTTAGAATCGCCTGTAATATTCCTACCATTAGACAGACCATTCGCAAATTAGCAGTTAACTTCTTTAACAACAGAGATGAATCTAACAATTCATCTATAACCGAAATCCCTTCTTATTTTTCTCATTTTTCTGTGAGAAGACCAAGAGACATCCTGGTCACAACCCAGACTTTAATTAATTTCTTTCTTATTTTTCCTTTTTTTACAAATTTTTTCTCAAAAGCACAGCACTTCAACATCGTTGAAATGCTGGAGCTCTCTGATTGGTTATTCACCTTCACAAAACTACTTATACCCCTTTTGCCGAACTCTTGTATCGGCCAATCCCTTTTACTTTTTTGACTTCGACTCATTTTTTCTGACAACTCTTTTCCCGCGCTCAAGATCTACAGTTTTTGCTGCATCCGGATTGGCTAGGCTAACTCCGCCCACTTTTTTTAGTTCATTTTCACTGTTTTTTTTAAGTTTTATGCTCTTTTTATATATAAATTTATGTTCTCACATCCAAGTAACTTCACTATTAATATTCTATGATAATTATTTTATATTATTCAAATTTTTTTATTACAATGGGCAAATGGTAAAACTCTTTAAAGGCATATCAAAATTTCCTGATAGGAGGTTAGAGACCGACAGGTCTAGGTAACGGAACGGAACGGAAATTAGAATTTTCGGGTGCCAAAATGACGAAGGCGTTTATACCCAGTGTGAGAAGAAAAGGAAAACCATGGGAGAAATTAAAAAATCAACAACCCCTCCAAAGGAGGGGGGGAAGGAACGAACGCCGAGCAAACGGGTTGCCAGAAACTAGCAGGACGCACGAGCGACCCAAAACTAGCTGGCGCCGAAGCGGCACGAGTGGAGGAAAAACCAGGAAGGAATCGATCGCCAAAGGGGACCATGGGGGAGCGGAGAGGGGTGACAGTCAACAACTGACCCTGTCTCAACAGCAGTAGAGCATTTAATGTTGATATTGGTGTGAAATTAAAAGTGTTGCTGTTGAGTTATGGCGGTTTTAGCGGGATTTGCTATTTTGCAGTGGCGTATGCGTAGTTTAATTTAGAATGAGAATAAGTAAATAGTGTTTGTGCTCTAATAATTGGATTCTCGTGATTTTCGATTGAACTGAAAACGTTCCTAGAAAAATTGGTGATGAAACTAGATATCGGCTCCATATGTAGATCGTTGTGAATAACCTCGTTTCTAACGTACCAAGGTGCGTTAGTGATGAGGCGTAGTATTTTATTTTGTATAACTTGAATTTGTTTCATGTGGGTGGCAGCTGCAGCGCCCCACACAGGTACGGCGTAGGTGATAACTGGGCGCAAGACTTGCTTGTATAAAATAACTTTGTTTTCAAGGGATAGAGGAGACTTTCTCCCGATAAGGAAGATAGCTAAATGAATTCTACCCCAGAATTTTTCTGAGAGATAGTCGATATGATTTTTGTAAGTTAGGCGGCTATCAATGTGTAGACCCAAATATCGAACTACCGAGACCCACTATATGTTGTCATCAAAGAGTGTGAGATGGAAAGGGGGTTGATGACTCCCCATTTCCTGAATATAATTGCTTGCGACTTATCGACATTGATTGCAATTCTCCATTGTGGGAGCCAATCTTGTAACTTATCAAGGAAGTGTTGCATATTTTTAAGAGTGTAATTGAGCTGGGTACCTTGAGAAAGCATGGCGGAATCATCCGTGAACAGGCAAGTACTGACGGTGGGGTGTTCTGGAAAGTCGTGAGTGTAAATGTTGTATAAACATGGGGACAAGGAACTACCCTGGGGGTTCCACTTTGAACTTGTCCATTATTTGAGTATGCGTTATTTACACGAACCCTGAAGGTCCTGTTGTTTAAATAATTGTGTATAATTTTAATTAGATATCCAGGGAATTTGAGTTTTATTAATTTGTAAGTGAGGCCATCATGCCACATCTTATCAAATGCTTTCTTAACATCTAAGAAAACACCAACAGTGTAGAATTTGTTTGCGAAACCTTCGTTAATTATATTTGTTACTCGTATAAGTTGGTGTAGCGTTGAATGGCCCTCCTGAAACCCGCATATTCCGGGGGAATGCAATCTATGGCTTTGCAGTGCGACTGAATTCTACTTAAGATAATTCTTTCGAAAACCTTAGCAGTGGTACTTAATAAGGAGATAGGTCTATAATTTTGACTGAATTTATGATCCTGATTTGGCTTGGGCAGCATAACCACGTTTCCTTGCTTCCACAGTGTAGGAAAGCAGTTTCTCCAATGATCTATCTTTAGAAAACGTGAGTCGAAGTCAGAAAAGTAAAAGGGAGTGATCTGATTGGCCGATACAAGAGTTCGGCAAAGGGGGTATCAGTAGCTTTGGGAAGGTGAATATCCAATCAGAGCATTTTTCATTTTTATTTCATTTTCATTCTGCTTCTTGTCTCCGTAGACTACGCACGCAGTTTTCCTGTCCTGGACTGCGACCCCTTTTTTTTCTTCCGTCAACCCCATACTGGATTGTTTTATCCGTCTGCATCGAGCTTGTGTATTGTTTTTCGGTAATTTTTTCGGCCTGGTTCCTGATTTAGGTCAATTGTGGTCCTATTTATAGGATTATTTCCTTCATTTTTCCGATTTTTATCGGACTTGGTCTCCCACGTGGTGTGTTAAGCCTAGGCTGACACCTCGTGTCCCTGGATTCGTGAACACTTTTCGGTGTTCGCATTTAATTTTGGATTACGGCAACTGGATTACCTTATGGATATGTCTGATACCAAGACAGATGTGGCGTCTTCTCTGGTAAGTACGCTATTTACTATTGATTCTTTATGTTTTGATGTAACAAAGGCACACGAACATTTAGATCGCGTCAGTACATGCTCCGACTGTGAGTATTTCATAGATGCATTAGAGGAAATTATAGACACGATTAACCCGTGGTCACTCGCGCCTGTTTTTGCTACCTTCGTTACTCGCGGGGTGTAGAGAACACCCCAAACTTTTAACGCGTGTATTTAATTATAAAAATAAAAATTAAGTCATTATGATACATATTTATAAAGTACAAGATGTGTTTTGTATTATACAAATAAAATTATTTAATTTATTGCACACAAATGAGACTAACATTAATGTAAACTAAACATACAAAATTTTCATTTTAAAACACATAATTTTATATTTTTTCATAAACCAGTAAAACGTATATGCCAGTAACAAATATACTTTATAATTAATGAGATAATGATAGTAGAAAGTAGAAAAATAATATTTTAATCATTTTCCAAACTTTCAGAGCAGACTGTATACAAATGCTCAACTTTTCGCGGGAATTCTCAGCCCTCCAGATAAACTTTTCAAGGTCATTACATTCCAACCGTTCCTTAAAGAGAGATTGCATCACGCCTGAAGGTTCAATGACCTAAAATGTGCAGCTACAGAAAAAATCGTGGTTCTGCACATTCTTTTTAGAAATCTGGGAGGATTTTCTTGTTGCTGGGGTGTAGAGAACACCCCGCGCTAGTGATCGCGGGTTAAAAAGACAGACGGAGTTTTAGATGACATAAACAAGCTTCGTTTAATTAGCGAAGTGCAATGTTTGGCTCTTAAAGCCTCTCGCAGATCTATTAGGCTGCAAAATAGGGAATTTATTATTTTTTTAAGGAAGATTATATCGAAGAACTGAAGAGATTAAATTTAAATAAGCTCCCCACTACACCCTCTCCTTCGAAAGCGAAGAAGAGTAGCAAACAAAAGCGCTCCACGACTTCTCCTGAAAAAACAACGCGCCGAAGGGCGAAAGCGCTCCGGCAACACAACACCCCCTCCTGCGCCCGCAGCTGCCGAAGAGGGTAGCCTCTCGGAAGCGATGGACGAGGAGAGTTCTTCAGACGAGAGCGGTTCGCGCGGAATCCCCTAAAACGAAGGAAGCCGGCCCGTCCGACGCTGGCGCGCGGGTAGTTGCCAATGGCTCCGGTGACCTCACCGACACTGAGGGAGATGATTTTTAGGTTGTCTCTCGTAAAAAGAAAGTGGCTTCCATCGTTATCGATGCCAGCCAAAATACAAACGGACTGCTCAATACATTGAGTGAGTACTTAGGATCTACACTCGAGGGGCGTTTTGAGAATGGGAAATTTCGGGTTTTCCCTAAAACCTTTCTTGAGCATCGTAAGCTCCAATCATATCTAGAGACAAAAAAGATGAGGTCTCATACTTTCGAGATGGCTGACAACAAGCAGCTAAAAGCTGTAATTCGTGGACTACCTACTGATTACGATCAAAAAGAGATAGCCACAGAACTCAAGGGCTTTGGATTCGAACCCAGGCACATTTCTATTCTTAGGAATAGAAAAACGAATACAAACATGCCACTTTTTTTGGTAATCCTGAAACGCAATGAGGAAAATAAACAAAATTTTCCACATCACGAATATTGGGTTTTTCCCTTTCGTGATAGAACCTTTAAAGGGCTCATCTATGCCTCCTCAGTGTTATCGCTGTCAGGAGTTCTATCATCACTCCCGTCTCTGTAACAGAGCACCCAAATGCTTGAAATGTAGTGGCAGCCATCTCACCGCAGATTGCAAGAAATCCACTAAGTCCCCAGCTAAATGCGCAAACTGCGGTGGGCCTCATCCAGCTAATTTTTCAGGATGCCCCAGTAACCCCGTAAACAGAAAACAACAAAAGAAACAACCAAATAAAAACATCTGGACGGAGAAGGCCAAGGAGCGCGCTCAAAAGTCCACACCACTCCAACAGAAGCCATCTTATGCTGCGGCAGTGGCGAAAAATACACCTAGCAAAATCAACACATCTGATGCCAAATCGATTATGCAACAAATGGCACTCATGATGACTCAGTGAGGAACTTTAATTACAGCCCTACAAGAAAACGATAATTAATTTAACATTCAGTGCGTTTAATAGTAATAGTCTTAGGGTTTTTAGTTGGAATGCAAATGGTGTTAAAAGTATTTAGATGAACTCAAAGAAAGCATCATTTTTCATAACCCCGACGTAATCGGGATCCAAGAAACACTTCTTCGTCCGCCGGACCGTATCAGCATTCCAAACTACACTTGTCATAGGAGTGATAGACAGACACACAGAATTTATTAAAAATTCTATCAAGCACCACGCCATCATTAGCAATTCAAACACCTTTGAAAATACAACTGTTTTCATTCAATTAGGTAACAACATCAAAGTCACTATGGCGTGTATTTATAAATATCCACACGGCTCCATTAATGTTAATGAACTCGATGCTACACTGCGAAAAACCGGTATTCTGAACTGAGTACAAAATACTCACTTTTTTAAATACGTCACATACTCAAAATAGCTCCGATGCAAACATACTCAAATTTGAGAATAGCCCATTCTTATCTTTGGCAACGACTACGTACTCAAAATTGTAAACATCACATACTCATTTTTGAACCTGTTACTGGATCAAATTTGAGAATATAACAGCAAAATAAGTGCGTAATGCACTCATGTATGAGTTTTTATGGATCAAATATGAGTATGTATCGTTTTTATTTTACGGTTTGTGTATCCAATACGAATTTTTAACATACAAATATATATCAAATCAAATTTAAAGGGATCTAAATATGTGATACTTAAGTTGTAAATTTCATTTTTTCCATCTTATATATTATTTTATCTACATTTTATGAAGTTTTTACCACTTTACTTCGAAAATCTAAATTCTTTTTGCATTTATTGTGTTACTTGCATATCATCGCAAAAGTGCCAAAGTTCAAGATAATTCGCCATGTCTGTTACGCGCAGAATTAACAACCATGTACTTCGTTTTATATAATGTCGCGCCAATGTTTTTGAGGTGATATGCAAGTTCCAACAAAAATATAATTTTTGGTTTAAAAATGTAACTGCTATGTGATCATAAACTGTATTATTTTTGAACTTATACCTCAAATTTTAATCTTTGAAAATAACAAAAAAGATTCGATGCTATAGTTAAACAAATGTGTAAGCAATTTGGCTCATTAAAAGTTATATTTATATTTCTAGAAGCAATATATTGTCTTTAAAATCTAATACAAACAGAAAATTAACTTTTATTTAAAATCAGTCTTTCAATAAGTATCTTGGAAACATTATTCATTAAGAAGTGTCTTGGAAACATTATGATGAATAACAGAATTTTCATATTAAAAATTTCTAAACATAAAAGTAAGAAAGGAATAGTTTCTTAACATATTATGTAACATGAAAAAAAAA
>BMAV01003134.1:112451-127525 GCA_019973955.1 Trichonephila inaurata madagascariensis
AAATTAAAAAATAATGGATGGCAACCACAGAACCAAATTTAAATGTATTGGTAACCATATTGTATAATGTTATTGCCCTACTTGACAATTGTCAACAACAACACTTGGTACATAGTATCCCAATATCAAATTAGAACATTAATTTCAATACTCAAAAACTAAAAACAACAAGCTGTCTCCTTTCCCCTTCAACCTGAAATGTATAAAAAAAAAGTTATTTAAGGATGGTTTCTGTACCTATCTTGTTTTTCTGCTTTTGTAATTCCATGGAAGAAAACTTGATAATAAAAGTCAACAAGTATAATTGAATATGAATAAGTATTATGATAATTTTCTGAGATACAAGTCTGTTTCACTTTTTCCGCACTGAAACAATTGAGGAACAGCTTTAGGAATTAGTTTTCAACGTCTCATTATCTAAAAAGAAGAAACTTTCTTCATCTATGCTTTAATCTGCTAAAAAAATATTTATGTCAATAGATATATTTTTCCAGCTAATACAGTAGAAATAAAAAAACCAAAATCTTGATCTAAGTGAAAAAATGCAAAACCTATAATTGGAATAAGAATTGCTTGGTTATAATTATTATGGTGCTTTTTGTATGTCAGACTGAACAGATTTCTTGCATGTTTCAGCTCATGTGCAACATACCTGCATACAGAAGTTTTTGTACCAAAGCTTTATTAATTTTTGTTACTTACATATTATCGAAACTGTTTTGGCGAAATTATATGAAATGAAGCATTTGTTTGTGTCAAAAAAAAAAAAAAAATTAGCATGTACAACATATGGAAAAACAGGGTTGCCAACTTCGCAAATTATTTTGAATGTTGGCATTGTTGCGATAATATGTAAGTACCTAAATTTTCTCTAACCCGTTCAGGACCAGTATATTTTCGCTGTTAAGCCTAACTCCATTTCAACTGCTGTAATAAAATACGCCATAATTTATGGTTTATAATCATTTCAAATCCAGATAACACCAGAATGATCACAGACTCAGAAAGAGGAAAATAAAATCTCGCAACATTCCCTGAAGTGATCACATACATGTAATCATTGTGGGATTCCCCGAAATTACACACAGTGGTAGGCTTCCCAATATCCGAAGCAGTTTATCTGTTTCTTCTTTCCAGCAGTGTTATATGAATGTACTTTTATCGTTTCAAACATTTGTTAACGTTATTGTCAGTATAAATTTATATAATATAATGATTGCTATAGTGACAAATATTATGATTTTTAGTTTTTGTCATGGGTGATAGTAAAAAACACGAAAATAAAGCAACAAGAAAAAAAAAAGCAGGCGCAAATTTTGCCAGGAGTCCAAAGGAAAGACAAGGCGTTATGGATGCCTTATCCACTTACAACAACTTCTTACAGAGCGCAAAAGGAAAATGCAAATTACATTAGATTCCTTCTTGATAAAAAGGCAGAAAATTGGAAATATAGATACTGATCATACAGAAGATACTGTATGATCTGAAATGTAAACATACGGACTTAGAATTTTATTTATTTTTATATGTACATTCATTTATTATGTTTCTATATTTGAAGGAAATACAATTTTGTTTTATTGTTATAAAACACATAATTAATAAATTAAATGGTAAAATACCTGCCAATTTTCTACCCATCTTCCCCTAACCTCATTATTTACATGATGAGGTAACCTCGTTTAACGCTGTTTCATATTACGCTCTACTTTGATGGAACGTATGCCCCGCAGGGTCTTACTGTATCTCATTCATTTTCTTTCAAATAAACAAAACACTGGTTACATTAAATGTGTGTTATAAACCAGAAAATCAATATGTTGTGAATTAAAACGTACTTTGACTGGTCTTGTGTCTTTATTATTATAAAAAAATATCAGGTAATTAAGATTTTTTAGAAATATCACAATAGTTTTTAATCAAAACAAAGTATTGTAGCCTTTCTGCAGTGGCATAACGTACCCCCCCATATTGCGGGGGGTGGGAGGCACAGGGTCCTTGGGAGCCCAAAGCCTGTCAGCCGCCAATTACCTACCCTTTGTAGAATCCAACTTGGGGGCCCAAAAACTTACTTTTCAGGGGGCCTAAATGTTCTCTGTTGCGCCACTGCCTTTCTGTAGTATATTATAAGATAAATAGGTACTTACATATTATGGCAGATTTCTTGCTTTTTTTCCGCTCAAGTACAACATACCTGCACACAGAAAATTTTATACCAAAGCTGTGTTAATTTTTGGAACTTGCATATTATCGTAACAGTTTGGGCAAGATTATATGAAATGAAGCAAGTATTATGGTCATGAAAGTATAGCCTTTCTTCAGTGGCGTAACATACAGCCTCATATTGCAGTTGGAGGGCCCAAAAGCCTGACATTCGCCAAGTACCTACCCTTTGTAAAATCCAACATGGAGGCCCAAATGTTCCCCGTTATGCCACTGTCTTTCGGCACTATGGTTTAAGATAAATCTGTACTTACATATTATGGCAACAACGTTCAAGATAACTCGCCAAGTTGGAAGTACCAATTTTGCATGTGGATTATGGGCTGAATTGGCGGTCATGTGTTTCGTTTCATATAATGTTACCAAAAGGCTGTGATGATTTGTAAGTATTGCGATAAATCTAATTTAAACAATGCTGATCAATTATTAATAGGACAAATTATACGTTAAATATTAGTAGTTAAGTAGATTTAATTTTTATACTTAATGTCTAATACTGAAAAGTAAAAAACATTCTTGAAATATATTATATGCTCAATTTTACTAACTAATTTTACTCATTCTATAATTTCTGTTCATTTAATTTTGATTCTTTCAATATTCGAAAATGAGAGTGAAAAGAATCATAAAATAAGAGTATTGAAATTGTTGAAACTCTTTAATAATTTCTTCATGGAAACTTTTAAGACATTTTCCATAACTTAATTAATAAGCTAAAAAAGTACTTTAAAATTTTCAAGAAATTAGTCTCCTAAAAATTAATAATTGTCAACAAAAACTTATATAGTAAAATTTAAATAAATCCTGAATCTTTTTGGTATTGATTGGGATAAAATGAGATGTCTAAAGTTGTATTTATTCCTACATTCAAGGCACCTTCTACTAACAGTGATAATTGATAAAAACTTAATACCATGTTCAATCAATTGGTAAAACCATATTGCATACTGAAACATGTAAATGCTACAATTCATACAAGAACATTTTACTGCAAAACAATAGTTTTATTTATGTAACATAATGGTTGACCACCTTTCAAAGCAGAACTTTAAATGGGGTTTTAGTTGGCTATGTGTAATGACATAGATAAAGCTTTTCACTTTTGGGTTAAAGTATTGAATAGTTAGCCCTTTGGATTCGGCGACTGGAATCGATCGCCAAACAACTCAATAAAATGCATTACTGATAACTTTATCAATATATTTTTTTTATTTCTCATTAATATTTATTTTTATTGTAAAATTCCACTTTGCAATTTCTCTTAACACATCGCTAAAGTTGCTTGGCGCCTAATTTCGGTTGCTAAAAAATTAACTTCGCCAAAGCACCCCCCAATTCTACACTTAAACACCCAGGGTGGGTTTAAAAGAATGATGCTTACAAATAAATTTTTTGCCTGGAATAAATCAAACAATATGACTTATGAATCAAGTAAATTGCTTTTTATATAATCCTTCAAAATAAAGTAAGCATCACATTTACCATATCGCTTAGTTGGCAGTCAACTGTACAGAGAGTGTAATTAGTAATTTTACCAACTTATTTAACTTCTCTTATATTAAAAACAAATCATGTACTTTTAGTTTTACAAACAAGAGAAAATCAGTTAAAATAACAACAAATAATCGAGTACTCATTTTAATATGTGCTCCTCCGCGTGTAACGTGGTAGATACGAAATATAGTTCGTAAGGTTTAAGATAATTAAATTTGTTTTTGAACCTCAATTTTCAAAATATGTAGCCAGTATATAAAAAGAGTTTCTGTAATCCTGAATATGTTCTTTTAATTTGTCCGAGAGCATTAATTAACATTTTGGGAGGTTTTGAGTACATGTAACAAATCAAATTCGATCGAAGCATGCCGTCAAATCTGACACAAGCATATTTATTTCAAAATAAGAATATCGACGTGCTCATTTTTGAGTATGTCTTTTTTCTCCGTGTATTCTCAGCCACAACAACAAAACCTTTCTCTTCGGAGATTTTAATGCGAAACACCCGAGTTGGAACCCAGGGAGATGCAATGCTAATGGTAATATTCTTAGCAATTGGGCCGTTGGCTCAGCTATTGATATTATCGCTCCAGACACTCCAACACATTTCAATCATAACGCTCCCAACACTGTTATTGACATAAGCTTTGCAGTTAATCTCTCCCACTCTAATGTTTTTACTGTAAATGAACTTAGCAGTGACCGCAATCCAGTTATTTTCGATTTCGTCACTAACTGTATTCTACCACCAATACTTCAAACACTAAAATCTACTATATATATAACTGGATTAAATATCAAGAAATTCTTCACCACAACATACCGGGAAATCCGGCGATAGATGATTTGGATCAAGCCGTTCAAAATTTTAGCAGTATGGTTTCAGATGCTATTAATATTTCCACCTCCACTAGAGTAATTAAAACTACACACCTCCGCCTTCCTAGGAACATAAGAGAGCTCATTAAAACTAAAAATAGATTTCGCAAACTTTGGCAAAACACGAGATATCCCCCTTATAAAAGGGAAGTGAATGCTCTCATTAGGAAAATTAGGATAGAAATCAATGAACACAAAAACAGGACCTGGAAAAATCTTCTAGACTCTTTAAATACTGAAAACAATTCTCTTTTTAATTTACATAGGAGAATCACTAAAAGGCATACAGTCATACCTTCACTCCACGGTTCGAGTGGTATGGCTTATTCTGATTTCGAAAAAGCGAAGGCTTTTAAGGACACACTGGAAATCACTTTTCAGGAAAATGTAGAACCCTACAGTGACGATAAAATTGAAGAAGTCGAAGGTTTAGTGAGTCACTACTTCGACAATTTCAACACTCAAATTCCTCCCCTCACATCGCCCTTGGAAGTTCGAGGCATTATAAAAAAGTTAGCCAATAGGGAGTCAGCTGGCCCCGACCAAAAATTCCAAACATTGCAATAAAATACCTTCCTATTAATGCTATCACACATCTAACTAAAATTTACAATAAATGCCTCATTAATTGTCACTTTCCGACACAGTGGAAAATAGCAAATGTAGTCATGCTGCCCAAACCGGGGCAAAATCACAAATACACACAAGGCTTCAGACCAGTTAGTCTTTTAAATTGCACTGCTAAGATTTTGGAAAGGATAATTTTAAATAGAATCAAATCTCACTGCAAAGCCGTAGATTGCATTCCCCCGGAACAATGCGGGTTCCGGGAGGGCCATTCCACGCTGCACCAATTAATACGTGTAACTAATATAATGAATGAAGGTTTCGCTAACACATTTTACACTGTCGGTGTCTTTTTAGATGTTAAAAGGGCTTTCGACAAGATGTGGCATGAGGGTCTCACATACAAAATGATTAAACTCAAATTCCCTGCATATTTAATTAAAATGATTTACAATTATTTACACAACAGAACCTTCCGGGTTCGTGTAAATAACACATTCTCCGAAACGGGCTTTTGTCAAAGTGGAACTCCGCTGGTTTCGGTCCTCAGCCCCTACTTATAAAACATTTACACATACAATTTTCCTGATCACCCCACCGTCAGTACTTGTTTATTTGCAGACGACTCAGCAGCATTGACTTAGGGCGTCCATCTCAATTACACCATTAAAACTATGCAAAATTACCTCGTCATACTTGAAGACTGGTTTACACAATGGAGAATAGCAATTAATGTCGAAAAAACACAAGCCATTGTTTTCAAAAAATGGGGCGTCATTGACCCCCAATGTGAACTCACACTTTTTGACAACAACATTCAGTGGGTCTCGGTGGTTCGTTACCTGGGCTTACACCTCGATAATCGATTAACGTACAAGAAACACATTGATTATCTTTCGGACAAATTCTGGGGTAGAATAGCATTAGCTATCTCTCTTATTGGGAGAAGCTCTCCTCTATCCTTAGAAAATAAAGTGATTCTTTACAAGCAAGTCTTGCTCCCAGTGATCACGTACGGCTGCCCTGTCTGGGGAGCCGCCGTCCCGACCCACACGAAACGTATACAAATTATCCAGAACAAAATACTACGAATCATTACTAACTCACCTTGGTATGTTAGAAATAGAATCATACACCACGACTTACACATGGAGCCGATAGAAAATTACATCACTAGAACTACTAGGAATATTTTTACTTATATCCAAAATCACGACAATCCATTAGAGCACAAACACTCTTCACGTATCCTCATGCTAAATTAAATTTTGCATATAAAACTTCAAAATGGAATCTGCCTCTAAAACCGCCATAACACGACAATAATTACTAATTCCTACATAAACAACAATCAAATGCCTTTTGTCTATTTTCAAACTAGGATCAGTGTAATAGCTGCTCCCACATCAACCCCCCTCTGCCGCTGCGTTCGCAGCTTTTCGTGTTTTTCTTCTTTTTTCCGTCATGTCAATTCGAAATGCTTGCAGTTCGGTTTGGGTCGTTTCGGCTCCCCTTCCTGCGCTCTTCCACTCTTGCTCCCCGTTGCGTCACTTCGGTCTCGTTTCGGGCTGCTGTTTCGTTCCTCCAGCACCCCTGCGGGCGGTACGCTCTTCCGATAATGGTCTCTCTTTTTCACCCTCTCTCTGGGATCCTGGGTATAAGTGGTTTATGCCGCTGGCACCCGCGACATCTAATTTTCGTTCGTATCCAATCAGAGAGCTCCAGCATTTCAACGATGTTGAAGTGCTGTGCTTTTAAGAAAAAATTTGTAAAAAAGGAAAAATAAGAAAGAAATTAATTAAAGTCTGGGTTGACCAGGATGTCTCTTGATCTTCTCACGGAAAAATGGGAAAAATAAGAAGAGCTCTCTGTTATAGATGAGTTGTCAGATTCATCTATGTTGTTAAAAAAGTTAACTGCTAAATTGCGAATGGTCTGTCTAATGGTAGGAATATTACAAGCGAATCTAAGATCTTTATTTCTCATATACCAATAAGCATTGCAAATTTGCCTGATAATAACATTTTGAGAAGTTTCGAGTAAATTAATATTAGTTTTTGCTGCGTGTTCCCACACGGGGGAGGCGTAGGTAAGTAATGGTTTTAAGATCAGAGTGTAGATAAGCAGTTTGTGTTATGTCTACTTAATTTAGACTTTCTGTAGATTAGGGTGTAAAGTTTACGCGTAGTATTTTTATATTTATCTCTAATATATGTAATGTTTTGTCGGAAAGTGAGATTTTTATCAATGATGACACCAAGATATTTGATGTGTTGCGACCAGGGAATTCTTTGATTTTGCAAAGTAATTTCAGGGGGGAGGGCTGCCTTTTGGAAAAGAAAACCGCTTCCGTCTTTGAACTATTTAGAGCAAACTTCCACACGGAGAACCAGATCTTCAGGTGAGCCAAGTGTTCATTTATGTTTTCAACAAGTGTGTTGAGGTTTCTGTGTCTGCTGAGTATAGTTGTGTCATCTGCATACAGGCAAATAATGGTATTAGTACTTTTGATAATATCATTGACATATAGGTTAAAAAGGGCTGGAGCGAGAATTGACCTTTGGGCCACTCCCGTACCAACTTTTTTAATTTGAGAGTACGTGCGATTAATTTTAACAGTGAAGGACCTATCAGAGATGTAAGAATTAATAAGAAAGATAAGGGGGGGGCGGAATGTTATAGGTAATTAATTTAAAGAGTAGGCCCGTGTGCCATACTCTATCGAAGGCTTTTTGAATATCAAGGAAGACAGCAGCCGAGCATTCTTTGTTATTTCCTTCCTTAATAAACTCAACGACTCTGAGGAGTTAGTGAGAAGTGAAGAGACGAGGACGGAACCCGTGCTGCTCTGGAATCAAGATTTTTTCTCTATCGAGGTGATCGTTGAGCCTGGCTAAAATGACTTTTTCAGCCAGCTTACTTAGAACTGGTAGTAAACTTATGGGTCTGTAAGATTCAGCGAGGGCTGAATTTTTACCCGGTTTTAAAATCGGTACAACGACCGCTGTCTTCCGTGATTTAGGAAAATATCTGAGAGTTAGCATATTATTAATAATGTTAGTAATCTTAAAAATAGTGAGACGAGGAAATTTTTTAATCATTTTATTGGTGACCCCATCTCTTCCCGGACACTTTTTAATTTTAATCTTTTTGATGAACTGAATGATTTCAGATGGGAGATTGGGGAGGGGGGGATGTCAGTATTATTTGAGTTAGAAACAAAGTATGCATCGACAACGTTGGTGATGATTTCGTCTTTGCGTGGGTTGTGAATATCATTAAAAAATGAAATTGGCTCTCGAGCGAATTTGCACAATTACTTCAGTTTTATTTGTATCTCTGAGAGCAATACCAGTAGGGCAGTTAAGGGCGAAAATCGGGGCGGATTTCTTCCTGAATGCTTTTGCAATTCCCCACAGGGAATTGTCTGCGGCATTCAGGGTAGAAAGGTTATCCTCCCATGCCTGTTGTCTGTAGTGGTAAATTTTCCTTTTAATTATGTTTTGTAATCTATTTAATTCTGAGTTGTGTTGTGGGTGTCTGGAAAGTTGCCAGGTTTTCCTAGCTTTGTTTCGTTCTTTCATAAGATCTTTGAGCTCGCCCTGAACATATGGTTGTTCCGAGTGGTAGAATGGTTTAGAGGCACTAGCGTGCGCATTTAGTATCTCATTTGTGAGATTGCTGACTTGGGAGTCAATCTCCTGGGTAGAATTTGCAACAGGGAGTTCAAAATTATTGGGGTTTGCTAGAATATTGGTGAAGATACTCCAAGTAGTATTTAATTGTTGAGGGGGCATTTTAAAATTGGATTTTCTGGGAAAATGAAATCTTACAGGATTGTGGTCAGAGCTGAGTTCCGAAATGGAATCTGCAGTACATGGCGATTAGATTTTTAGTAAGAGCATAGTCCAAAGTGGAAGCGAAATCTGTACCATATCTAGTAGGGGTAGGAGGAGAGATTAAATCTATGTTATTGTTGGTGATATATCTTAGTAAATAATGACCTCTGGGATCACTGTTCGCACAGCCCCATGGGGTGTTCTTAGCATTATAATCTCCGTCTATGAAAGCCGCTTTAAAAATTTTGAATAGATCGTCGAGGTTGGCACCCAGGTTTCTGTACGTGGGGTTGGGTGGGGCGTAGATAGAGGCAACCAAAAAGGGTTCCTGATCTGAAGTGGTGAGTGCAACGAGTGTTGCTTCAACACCTGTAAGGAGGGGCGGGGTGTGAACATGGAAATGGGAATGGATCTTTTGATGAGAATCGCAGTACCACTCCAGCCACGGACTGAGTTGGTCCTGTCGTTCCTGTAGCAAAAATAGTTGAGAATAGTTAAAGAATATTCTGGTCTCAGATGTGTTTCCTGTAGTAAAATTAGATCAGGGGAGTGCTTATATATCAATGAAATCGCGTATCTCAACAATACGTGATTTCACTCAGTCTGCGTTCCAGGAGAATATGGTAAGGCCGAAAAGAGAATTACTCATTATTAATATCTAAAGATGGAGGAAAGGAATTTCCGTTGCGACCTTACTCTCGAGTGGAGAGAAAGTTACTAGTGAAAGATGTGTAAATATATCAAATTTTATGATTTGATATATAATCCCACCTCGAACCCTTCAAGTCTCAACATAGAACAATACTGTCATTAAACGTACAGAGTACAAAATAAAAAAATAAGATACATTAAGCGAAATACCAAATTCAAGCCTAATAATATTTCAGAAAAATTATCAAATTTTTTTGTAACAGAAAACAAATTTTTTTTTCAAAATTGATCGAAATGGCGCCCTTAAAATTTGCCGCACCAGGCATGGGTTTGGTTTGTCTGGCCCTAGATCCGCCCTTGGTGAAGTATTCGTCGAGCAGGCAAAATGATTGGCAGGCTAGGAACTTACCGAATTGTAAGAAAAAGAAAAAAAAATATGCGTTAAAAATGTTATTTACTAAAAACAGCATTTATATACTTACAGCTTTGTACAAATTAATTACCATCTCTTTAATTGGGTGTGGTCGATAGATCTGATTTTAACCACAAATGGTGTGGTAGTTCTAGAAATGCATGTTTAGTTTATGAGCAGACTTTGTTATGTATAACTTGATTGCTCAAGCAAAGAGTAGGGACTGTATACTTTAAAAATGTTTGTTTATTTAGCAAAGGTAGATACGTCCGCTCCCTGTATGCATTACAGGAATCCTGCGCAAAATATAAGTAAAGAGTACTATTACCGTCCTCTGCACAGGAGGGCGTAACATTCCTCTTTTATGTGATTGCTTGTGTATTGTTTGGTCACTTACTTTCAGAATTTCTGCTATGTATCGGCACATGAACTAGAAATGGTTTTAGTCATTGTCTCCAATTCATTAATACGAAGGGTGATCAATAAGTAAGGTCTCCAACAGTATATAATAAGTTTCTGGCAAGATAAAATAATAACAGAATTCAGGAAATTTTTTACTCGTGCATATTGTTAACTCATTTCTCAACGTTCTCAGAAGTCCAGTGGTTATAGTTACAAACTTGTGGCCAGCGTCTAATGGATACTGGTGCCTCCGAAGACCCGCTGTGTAGGGGCTGGATGCACTTTCAGACTATCGAGCTCAAAACCCTCCTGTAGGCTTTGGGTGTTGGCAGCTCAAGTGTCGTGTTCGTCACTTGACCAAGGTTCAAAATTAAGAGGCCTGTCAGCAACGACTTTTACGTTACTTAAGATTAAGAAGTGAATAAAAATCATGTCAAATTTTCACAATGATTGTTAAATATTTAAATTAAGTTGAAGGGTTCCAGACTCCATTTTTAACTAAAGTAAAGAACATGCAAATATATTACCGTTCTAAAATTCTTAGATAATAGTTGTAATCAATCCTTGGAATGATTATCTAATGACTGGAATGATATCTAATGACTGGAATGATGGATTCTGGATTCATTAATCGATGAAATGCAACTAATGAGCGTTGCTCTTAGCAACAAACATTTCTTTTGTTCCTTCAAATGATATCAAACAAAATACTTCGGTACATTATACTCGAAGAATTAGGGGTGGATTAAGCGGATGACGGACATGACAGCCCCCAGCACCAGCAGGGTCCCAAGCTTGATGGATTCCAATTAAAAATTCAACGTGCAACAAAAAGATCTTGAACCGATATTTCCACCCCAATGATTTCCCCGTATTTGAGTTCTGTAGCAGCCCTAGTAATTTTTTACGTATATCTGTATTCTTGTGATGTGTTCAAATTTTTCGCAAGCGTTTTTTTTTTTTTTACCCAAATATTATTTTGAACAAAGTAATGCTGTTCTAGTCAAACAAGGTATTTTTCAGAGATCAAAGTCGTACTTAATTACTCTAGGGTATATTTTACACTAATGGAAAAAAAACCAACACCAAGAAAAAAGTATTGTCGTTTAATAAGACTTCGGCATTACATTTGTATCTGTAACATATTTAACTAATTAAAGTTTCAAACGTTAGTAGAGCCATTTCATATGTGAAATGAAGATACATTAAAAACCGGTGTAACCGCCACAATTTTAAATGCAAACGTTCATGCCATGTGTCACAGAGGTACGTAATATCAGTTTGTGGGATGGAATTGCATGCCTGTAGCTCTTGGTCGGTTAATTCAAGGTTGTGTAATTCGGGTTGAGGATGAAGCCGTCATTGCAGTCCAATGATGTGCCATTCGTGCTTAACTGGAAAAAGATCTGATGATATAGCAGGCCAATGTAACACGTTGATACCCTATAGAGAATTTTTAGTTATAACAGGATATGACGGAGCAAGCTATCCTGTTGGAAAAAACCCGCAGTGCAACAGTTTGAATCACCAGACTGACGTACAAGTTTGTAGTCGGGGTGTGTGAATTATCCTCGAGGGTGCTCCTACAATCTAAGAATGTTGCTGGTGCCAGACCATAATTGTCAGTGAGGACCCAGTGTATATAGGCGACAGAAAGATTGTTTGCTGACGCTGACCTGCCTTTCTAATCAATATACAGTCATCACTGCTATGGCGTAACTTACATCCTTCAACCCCCGCATCACGTGGGTAGGCCAGGATTCTAAAGCTCCATATTCTGACTGACACCAACTACGGCTTGGGGCCCAAAATCTGACTGTATGATTCCCAATATTCTTTTTGTTACGCCATTATATCACTGACACCAAGACAGAAACAGCTTTGATCGGGGAACACCACACATCGCCACTCCACTCTCCAATGATCTCTAGAGTGACATCACTGAAGTCACACATATGTTAATGATTTAGAGCTAATGGCACGATCGCTACAAAGCTTCTTGCTGGGAGCTATTTTTCAAACTATTGATTGTTACAGTTCACTGTGTACTGTAATAAAAAAGCTATTTTCTTCTGTATATGCAATACGTTCCCCAGCCATGTGGTGAATAATGCGGAGTTCTCTGTCACTGGGGACCCGTGATTGATTGAACCATAGTTTTCTAAGGTAGTGCCTTCCCGTGAACATTGGTGCCAAAAATCACGCACAGTGAATACATTCCTTCAAAATCTTTCTGTAATATCGTGGAAAGAATATCCACATTTTTTATCTGTATTATTCTACCTCGCTCAAACTCAGCAATCTTTTGATGATGGATTCTTTGTCGTGGTGTCAAAGTCATTTTGCATTAGCATCAACTCACTTCATTAAATTGCAACAATAGATAACACTCACGAACTTTTTAGTGCGTATTTAAAGTAAATTGTTTCAATTCCCCCATGTGGTAACTACCCCCTATATAACGATAAATTTGAATCACAGTTATCTTTGAGATGTATATATACACGCATACCAAATTTCGTCGATATAGCGCACAAACCTACTTTGTGTTGGGATTTTTATTTCCTTCAGTGCATTTTATGAATGAATTTAAATGAAATAAAACGAAGTTACGCGATGAAAGATATTTTTAGTTCAAATCAAACTATTTCAAGTTAGTTGAACTTAGCTTTAAATAAGAAAAGTTTATAAAAGAGATCCTAGCTGAAATCGGAAAAAGAAGAGGAAAAAAAGCCAAAATATTGTGTGCTAACCCTTAAAAAAGTTTAAAAAATTTAAACCCCCCAAGCCCAAGATTGGGAATACCATACTCCAGAGAATAAATGCTATTAGAAAATCATTCAATAAAGGGGTAGAATTAAAAAGGAAACCAGTTTCTAAAATCTCTGAAAATTGTATTCAAAATTTAAACAATGTTTGAGGAAATGGAACAATAAAAATTGATTTATCAGCACTGTGTTTTAAAGGTTGCTGGGGGTTCAGGAGTAAAAAAAAAAATATATTATTTTTGATAAAAGAAAAGAAAGTCGGTTATGAATTTCTAAAAGAAGGACAAATTTCATTATGAATTCATTTTTATGTCTTTTTGATGGGCAACAGAACTACCCCGAAACAGAAATTTATGAAACTTCTTAGAACATTTGATTGTTTTTTTGAAGAGATTAAAACCCCAAATTAAAAAAAACTACCAAAAATTAAAAAGGAAATTTTTACAAAGACGATATTGAACCTTTTTTCTACGTTTGAACTGGAACACGAAATGAAAAGAAAAAAAAGATACTATGAAAATCCTCACTGAATTTACCGAGTTCAAGAGAAACCCTTTTTGTAAAATACTTTGAAAACGTTTTAAAAAAGTTATAAATTCATCAGGTGAAAATAATTGATGAATTTGGCCAAAAATCAAGTTGTATAATTAAACTGTAAGCTGTTCAGTAGGTTTTAAATATTTTTTTATATAGGTTTCGTTATCGTTGAGTTATAGTATTAGCAATACATTTTATTTGTAAATTTAAATAAGCGACTTTTTTTCCCTATTTTAGTTTTTCGACTTTGACATTTGGGGGTCAAAAATTTTACCTCATGGGCCTCCAACATCTTTTTTTCCCCCTCTGCATACAACTATTATTCTCCCCTTCCCCAAACCCAAAACCCCGGGGTTCATTCACCTTCAAACTTAACTGATTCGGGGATTCGGCTTCGTAATTTCCCCTTTAAATTGCCAAAATTCGCTTCCCCCCTTCACACCAGCCGAAACCGATTCAATCCACCGTCATTCTCCTTCACATGAATTGGCGGTCAGATTTGTTTCAATGGTTCCCGCAGCTCGGGCAATTTTTTTAAAAAAAAGTAATTCAAAAAAAAAAGGTGTTAATTTTTTGTTTTATGCGTTTGTGATTATACACATAAAAAATCTATTCGAAACGATTTCGATGTTTGAAGATAATATTTTAAAAGTTAGGGGTTTGCATGAGTTTGTTTTATGCCAATAAAAGGGGCTTATATTTTCGGTATTCATAGTATTTTTCTTTTTAAACTAACTGTAGCTCGTCGCCCAGTGTGCAGGGTGTATTTTATCCCCCGCCAATGTTTCTTAAAGAATAAAATTAATTTTTCATGTATTATTTTTTAAACAATTTTAGGAACTTGATAAATTTATTCTTTCAAAAGAAATGTGTTTTTTGGGGGGGGAATATTCAAGTATGTTTGAAATAGTTTCAGAAATCAATTTGATATGAATTTATTTAATTTTGGGAGAAAAATTAAATATTTTAAATCTAAAATAAAGTAAAAAAAACCAATATTGTCGATAATTTTAATTTTTGAAAAGATTCCAATTTTTTACAAAATAGATTTCAAATTTTGTTATATTTTTAAAAAAACAAACAAAATGTAAATGGATGAAAAATTTTTAACATTTGTATTAGAGAACCATTTTTAAATATATAAAAAAAAATAGTAGTTATATGCTACAAAAAATGTATACATAACAAATGTGAAAAAAGCCTTTAAAAAATATATATTATTTGCATTATAAAATTTATTACAATAGACATTTATTATTTGTAACACTTTGGACTATAAAAACATTTTTAAAATGAAAATAT